>PVIA01005792.1:0-108621 GCA_004024845.1 Tonatia bakeri
TTAGAATAAGTCACCGTTTAGGGGGCCTGCAGATGACACAGTGGCACCAGGACACTAATGGTGGGAAACCCCAGGGCTGGGAGAGTAGACAGCAGCACCAAGAGGGTGGGCGGGGCCAAGTGTAAGCTCCTCCCCCAAGGACCAGCCAGTGTCATGGGGCTCCTGGGAGACTTTGGACTCCCAGGGCCCTTGGCCACCGCCTGATGGTCAGGGGTGACTCCGTCTGTGGGCTGGTCCCCCACACGGTGCCCTGGCCCCTCGCCAAGCCCACGCTGCCATTTTCTGACCCCTGTTCGAATGGGGAGGGCCCGAGCAAAGGAATCCAGAGACTCTGGACTGCTGCTGACCCAGACACGGCCAAGGAGCCACCGGGAAGCAGTGACTGGCTGACCCGCATCGCAGGGATCTGGGTCACTGGGGGGTCATGCTCGGGGCAGGGTCCTGTACATGGGCGACCCGACCCCTCTGTAAGTGCAGTGGTTCTTCATGCTTCTTGAACTGTGTCTCAGCCCCTTTCTCGGGACAGGAAGCCAAGGCACAGAGCGGAAGCGCCTGCCCCAGACGCCCAGCGCTGGGTGGCAACAGGCTGAGGACCCAGGCCCCCCGAGCCGTGACGCCACCACGCCTGGTGGCCCCAGTCACCCGGCCTGGCACCTCACACCTGCCCCCCCCTCTGGCCTTTCCTTTCAGCCCCTGCACACCCCAGCCCAACCAGCTCTCCACAGTGACTGGGGTCCTGGCCAGCCCAGGACACTGCCCTCTGGCCCTCAATCATTGCTGGGGGTCGCAGCCTTGCCAGAGGCCACCAGGAGGGGGTCAAAGGTGACACTTCACGGCCACATTTGTTTACTGCGTTTTCTTGTCCTGAATTTCTGCAGGCGACACGGTCACCAAATTTCCTCCTGCTGCCGATAGCGTCTCCCTCCCTCCACTTCCTGCCCCATAGTTGCTGCCTAGGGGACCGCAGGTCCACTCTCTGTCTCGCTAACGCCCTGTGGTCTTTCACAGACGGTCTCCCCCACGTTCTGCCACCAGCTATCTGCCACGTGGTCCCACAAGGCCATGTAGCTCAGGCTCATTTGTCTGCCTTTACGGCGCCACCGCACCCCCAGCTGTCTCCTGGTTGGTGACGTCACACAGCACATCACCTCTTCTTGTCTTTCATGGACCCTGGGGTTCGAGGGCTCAGCTCGGTGGTCCACACGCTGGCCTCTCACACCCTGGCGGTCAGGTGGTGGCCGGGCTGAACCCATCTTGAACATTCGCTCCTGGGAGCCGTCCTCAGCATCGACCCCTCCGGTCACCGCCACACCGGCATCAGCGGGGTGTTTACTGGGAGAGGCCGAACTCTGGGCTGCCCCGTGTGTCCTTGGGGACCCCGCAAAGCTTGTCACCCCCGAGAAGCCATTGGCCTCGTTTCCAGTCCCTGCCCGGGAGGCTGTGCTCCGATCCCAGCCGACTTCCCATGCGCTCTGCACAAATACGGCCATTTCACGCTTCTGTGCCTCCTCCCATGGTGTTCTTTCTGCCCAGCGACGCCCCTCTCTGTGCCTGGCGTGTCCCCTGCACCTTTCCACGCCGGGTTCCAGAGCCCATGCGCCGCTCTGCGGTTTCAAAGCTGCTAACACACACTTTCTCCGCACTGCTAGCCCCAGCGAGTGCCCAGCGTCTGCTGGCACACTCCCAGCCGTTCACGGGGGAGGGTCCTGTCTCCACTCCCGGGGGAGGGTCCCGTCCCCGCTCCTCCTGCACCGGCAGTGCCTTGCACAGAGCCGTCCTGGAGGCAGAGCACCGGGATCCCAGTGGACCGCTCACGCTTTGCTTCCTGTATCCCCTGTAACAGATGTGTGTTTTCCTTGTTTGAGCCACAAATGTGTCTTTTTCAAAATAGAAAAGGTGGTTGTCTCCTTTTATGTTTTAAGAGCCACACCGGCGTTTTGTAAAAGAAACTTCGGCAACCCAGAGAGGCGTGAGAACCGACAGCTCCATCCCGGCGCCCACCGACGCTGTCTTGGTCGCCAGCCTTCCCCCTGGGCTGGTGCCTGGGAGCCCAGACACGGGGACTCATCCCCACGCTGCAGGCCAACACGGATACACAGCTACCACTGCCGTGCAGCCGGCCTCATCGCTGACCGTCACGCCGCAAACGGCACCCTCGGCCCCGGAGACTTGGCTCTTCCTGACCACAGAGCCTCATTGTCGCTGCAGGTTTGTCTAACAAGTCCCTGTCCCTGGGCACAACCAAGACACGAGAGTCTCCTTGCAAACACACCTCTGCACACTCATCTGCTCACCCGCTCACAACCTGTTCCCTGACGCCGAGCGCTCGCGTCGGAACCAGCCCACTTCGCCCGGCCTGGTTGTGGACGGTGGTCTCAGACACACTGGCTCTGAATCCCGGAGCAGCGGGGCCTGCAGGCTGTTCACCGACGTAACGAGAGGGGGTGTTCCAGGCCGGCCTGTGCAGGTGGCTGTGAGGGTCAGCGTTGGCATGTGTAAAATGCCAGCAACACCTGGCCCGAAAGAACCTCTCGACAGAGAGACTTAGTTTTTAACTTTTTCCAGTAGTTTATTGTTTTCAAAGAGTGCTGCTGTGATTGTGTTTGCACCCACAGGAGAGTGTGTCTGGAGGAAAGGTCACCAGCAAGGAGTCAGGGGCACCTGGAGGGAGAGCCCTGCATGGCAAGATTGTGGGCAAAACTCCGTACATATGTGCACACAGGCATCGGGGCAAGAGGGTCGTTTCTCCAGACCGTCAGGAGGTCCAGAAGCCCCCGAAGAGCCGGTCCACTCAGAATGTATAGGAGGCCCCTGGCTGTGGGCGCAGAACTGAGGTGCGGAAAGCTGGGAGGGGCCTCGCTCCCCCCTAAAACCAAAGATGTCAGATAAACTACAAAATCACAATGTGTCTCTAACCCGTCGGAGACTTGGGGTCGCAGGGCAACCAAATCACCTGGACGCCAAGGAAAGACAGGCCCCTCGGAGGAGAGACGGAGACGGGACACAAAGGCATGCCTGACACTGAGGGGGGAGGGGACAAGAGCCAGCCCAGCAGGCGAGAAGCATGGCACTGCTGTCTCTTAACAAATCCTCAACAGCTGGGGGAGGGCTGGCAGGACAGGAGGGGGTCCCCGGGGGCTGTGTGGTCATGAGTGGACTCGGGAGCCTGGAGAGAGCCTCCCTTGGGGTGGGAGGGGGCGCCGCCCAGGGAAAGCAGGATGCCCCACCCAGACTCTCCCCCAGAAGAAGCAGAAAGGAGGAGGAGGAGGAAAGGGCCTTCAGCTTCTGGGCAGGTATGGCCCATTCTGGTGTCTCAAGGCCTCAGTAGGGGGCAGCGTGAGAAAAAGCTCTTCCCCCGGGGCCCCCTTAGAGCAGGGGTTCAGGGGACAGGACGTGCTGGTGCCCAGGGGACATTTCTCAATGTCACAACATGAGGAGGGATGTGCTGTGGACCTTTGGTGGGCAGAGGCCAGAGAGGCTGCTGGACGTCCCTCAAGCCCAGGAGGCCCCATGGCAGAGAGCAGCCCCGCCCTGGCAGCAGCAGTGGGGAGGCGCGGAGAAACCCCATGGCGCAGGTCTGCGGGATGAGGACAGGCCGGGGGGCCTCTGCCCCACGTGGGACCTGCCTCCAACCAGGGCAGAGTGGTGCCACGGGGAGGGGGCATGGGGCCGCCGAAAAGTCCACACCCTGAGACTCAGGCACCTGAGGTGCCTGAGACGCAGCCTGGACTGGGGCGGGAGAACCCCGGCCCGCCAGGTGACAGGCACCCACTGTCTGCCTCTGGGGGAGGAAGATGAGCGTGAGAGAGCCACGCACACGCACACACACGCACGCTCACACACTCATGCACCCACAACACACGCACCACACACATGCACTGCTGGCCCAGCAGAAGACGTACGCCCACTTCCAGCTGTGGGTACTATTTATCTCTGTCTTACTGTTCCACACAGGTGCCCAGCATTTGACGAGAAATTCTGAGACATACAAAAAAATCGTTTAAAAAAATCCCACTGTCGCCCTGGCTGGTGTGGCTCCGCGGACTGAGAACCAAAGGGCCGCCGGTTGGAGTCCCAGTCAGGGTATGTGCCTGGGTTGTGGGCCAGGTCTGGTAATTCCCTTGGGAAACATATTTCTCAGACGTGAAATTGCTGTGAGAAAAGATACACGTGCTTTTTCTTATATAGCCATATTTTTATAGTGTTTTCCCGTTACCCTTTATGCCCCTGACACCCGCCACGTGCTTTTCAAGGCTTCCGAACAGCCTGCCGCGCCGTTCTGAGCAAGGGTCTCCTAACGCGGGCCGAGCTCGGGCGCGGGCTTGGGGGCGCCTAGCGCCCTCCGTCCTCAGCAGCTGCAGACGGCGGGAGTTTTCCCCGCCGCCCGCCGCCAGTCTGCTGCCTGAAGCCAGCACCCCCGTGCTCGCAGCGGCTCCGTTGCAAACAACGCTCCTGCAGGTCCTCCTCGCTGGAGCGCAGCCCGCGGCCGGGAGCCCAGGCCGGTGACGTCAGCGCGCCTCGTCCCAGCATGCCTTGCAAACGCACCGGGCAGAGGATGAAGGTGGACAAAGGATCCTGGGACTTTCCCCGGGTGCTGCGCCCGGGTCACGGCGGGTGGCAGGTGTGGAGCCGGGCAGGTGAGGCTGAGTCATGCGGGGCCGCTGGGCGTGGCTTCTTGGACGGGCTCCAGGGTTGACAGGAAGGTTCCAGTAACCGGTGGCTGAGCCTGAGCTGGGCTAATTGCTGCTGCTGCTGCTGCTGCCCTGGCCCAGCCCTGCACGTACCAGGAGGGGGGAGGGGAGAGGAGGGGAGGGGACCAGCCCCGAAAAGAAGGCCCTCCGCTGATCTCCCAAACGAAAGCCCCCTTCCCACCCCCAGAGGCTCTAGGAGTCCCCAGGAATCCAATTGAATGGGACCATCGCCCCAGGCACATGTCTGTCTGTCTGTCTGTGGGCACTTCTCAGAGGCACTGCTGGTGATGGGTCTCAGACACTGGGCGGCAGGGGACCCTTGCGCTGCTTTCTGTGCAGAGCCTCGCACAGCAGGGTGGGCAGTGGGTTGAGGGAAGGAGGCCATGCCCCCAGGGTTCAAGTGCAGGCTTCCTGCATGGACCAGCTCTGAGAGCCCCAGCTGCTTCCTGCACTCTGCAGAGCCCCATCCCCTTGTCCGAGAGGTGAGCAGCCTTGTGGGGGTTTTACACAGACATCTTTGGGACATCCTGGGCTCCAGCCGAGTCTCCCTGCCCCCCTCCATGGCCTCCGCCCTCCCAGCCCCTGTGCAGCAGACGCACAGCGAATACTCATGGAGGGAACCGGCCAATGATGCTCAGTCACTGGCCTGGCACACTGCTTGGCACCAAGCAGGGGCTTCATACAGGGTCTGCTGTGTGGCCTTGAGCAAGTCACCTGCCTCCTCTGAGCCTCCGTTTGCTCACCTATAAAACGGGCTCCCCTGTCAGCCCACTGGTGGTCTGGCCCACAGCTCACGGGTGGACGGTGAGGGGACTGACTGAGGGTCTGCTCTCCCCACAAACAGACTGGGGAGGGAAGGCACACAGGAAGAGCCCTGGCCCAGGTGCACAGCTTCTGCCAAGGATGGCGGTGGCTGGATGGGACCGGGCTGCGGGCAGGTGGTGGCCTCGGGGTGCTCTGTGTCAAGCCGCCGTGGCCCACCAGGAGGTTGTCACGCTGTGGCAGCGTGCAAGTGCCTGCGGTGGCCCCACACTGCAGGGGGCCACCAGGAGTCCGGCAGGGCCCGGTGGCAGGGTCTCTGGCCCCATCCCAGCCCTCCCTGTGGAAGGGGCTGACTGGGTTCCAGATCATATTTCTGAAGAGAAGCCACAAATCCAAGTTATTCTTTGAGACTTTTCCTGCTTTTTAAAATGTTGGCACTGACTGTTTCTGTTTTTGGGGCTGCCCAGGCTCCTGCAGAAGGTGCTGGGGGCGGTGGACTCAGTGAACTCTGAAAGGCCAGCAGCCAGGGACAGCAGGGCTGGGCCACGGGCATCAGGGGGCGACCTGGCCCCTCACTCAGGACGCACTCAGAGGGCCTCAGGTTTGGCGCATGTTCCGGAGTTCTCACAAGGCCCAGGTTGTCATGTTGCACCGGGTCCTGGCGGGAGGGAGGCCAGGACACGGCCCCTGGGAGGGGTCGAGAAGGTCAGTAAAGGCCGGGGGGGGGGGGGGGGGGGGGGGGGGGGGGGGGGGGGGGGGGGGGGGGGGGGGGGGGGGGGGGGGGGGGTCGGAGGCTGTATGTGTGTGAGTGTGTGTATGTGTGAGTCTGCGTGACTGCAGTGTGTGACTGAAGTGTGAGAGGTGTGTGTGAGTGTGTGCACAGGGAGAGGTGGTAGCCAGCTGTTTAACAAATATTTGTCGAGCACTCGCTCTGGGCCAGGCACTGGACAAGGGGCGGGGGTGAGTGAGCCCCATGCACAGGCCCAGCACCTCGGGCAGCTGGTCAGGGAGAGAGCAGTGCGAACAGGTCACTGGAATAAGAGGACAGGTCGAAATAAAGCCCTCGCGAAATACAACCACCCTGCCCACCTCACCCAGAAGAGAGGGCCAGTGAAGCCAGTTTCCTGGAATTGGGTGGAGGGCTGGGGGGGGGTGGAGCGGACCTCCGGGAACTGTCCCGGGAGGCCTGGGCAGGCACACCCAAACCCGGGCGGGGCGACCTCCCTGAGGCCAGCCCAGCAGCACCCGATTCCACAGAAGCAGATAAGAGGTGACCAGCTGCTCCAGGCAGGACTGAAACAGCTCGGCCACACCCAGGGAGAGGCCATCCTGCAGAGGGGGGCCGAGCCTGCGTGAACTCCTGAGCTGGTGGCAGTTGAGACTGGGGTGGCTGACGCCCAGCAGAGCGGGCACCCAGGACGGGGTGAGAAAAGCCAGCCCAGAGGCGGGCGACAGCTTGGCAGGGTCCCGCAGAGCAACGCTGAGCAAAGACACCTTGGGCACGAACATGTGCCCCTGGGGGAGCTGAGGACTGCCCCCCCCACTCCCCAGTGATGCCTGGGGGCCTCAGGTCCCCTCCGGGAGCCACAGCAAGGTGCTGCCCCTGTCTGTCCATGTGGAGGCAGAGGTCCTGGGCACCAGTCCCCTGTTCACCTGCCCGGTGACCTTGGACCAGGCCCACCAGGGACGTGGGTGCCCCATCTCCTCTGGGGCTGTGGTGTGGACAAAGTGATAACAGGGCGAGGAAAGCAGCTCATAAACTGCAACAGGACGAAGGTCAGAGGGGAGCAGGCGGTGCCTCCCTCTGGCCGAGGGCCCGGGACCCGGCACTCCTTCCCGCGCAGACCCAGTGGCCTCACGCTGGCACCCCTTAGAACAGAAGACCGGGGACAGGGCCTCGCCGGCACGGCAGCAGGGGTATCTGGGGCGAAGCCCAAGCCCTCGCCCATCACCTCTGAGGCCAACCACACTCTCTGGAGGGACACACCTTCCCCAGGGCCACAGGCATTCCCTCGAAGCCTACCCACAACCCCACTGCTCTGTCCTGCTTGCTCTTGTTTCTGCAGAGCAAGCCCCTCCCACATGTCACACTCATGCTCTCCTGGGAGCCCTTGCTTTCCCACATCCCTTCAGCGAACAGTCTGGCATTTCCGAGACAACTAAGTGGCATTTCAGACTTCCGAAATCTGACCGCTCAAACCTCTGGAACTTCCCACAGGCGGCCGCTCCTCGGAAGGGACCTACGTGCAAAGAAGGGCCTGGTGCGCAGCCTGGGGGCACTGTCCCGCTGCTCTGGGATCTGCTGAGCATGAGGTCACAGGGCTGAGCCCTGGAGCTGTCCCCAGGGAGCTGCAGGAGCACGTGGCTTGGCCTGTGTGGCCTCGGCAGGCCCCTGGCCCAGGGCCTCACCTTCTGCATCTGGGAAATGGGTGCATACAGCCCCCTCATTGCGTCTCGGGAGGACCATCGAGGGGTCCACTGCCTGGAACACTCAAAACTTCCAAATGGCGAGCACCTCCTGTCCCTCCTCCTCCTCAAGTTTCCTCTGCCTGTGCTTGCTTTTCCTGGTGTGGGACCCTCACTCTGATTCCAGGTCAGATGACAAAGGCAGATTGTAACTCCGGCACTCAGCTTTCAGCCAGCGCGGCCAGAGTGCAGAAGTGCCTGGTCCACAGGCCAGACACACACGCTGGGCTGTCATGGACGTCAGCCCAAACCCTGCCTCACCACGAGGTCTGTGCTATGACAGCCCCACTTGGCCCGAGGGGCTCACATCCCTGCCAGCCTGAAGCCGAGTAGCCCCTTTGGTCACGAGCAGGGTCCCCTCTCCTTTGCTCCCAGCCCCCCCAGGGTGTTCCTGACCCCGCCCCACGGCTCCAGGATCCCCACCCTCCACGCCGGCCTCCGCCCCTGCTCTGAGCCACAGGCTGACCCACAGACCCCAGTCTGCCCCCACCCCAGCCACACCCCTGCCTTATCCGATCCAGGGAGCTAAGACAAAGGTTACAAACAGCCCAGGAGGCACTTTATTGGAGGTAGATCTCTGCCTCCACTTGGGAGGAAGGAGCCAGAGCCCCACTCTGAGGGTCCGGCACCCTCGCCCCTGCTGGCCGCGTCCAGGGCTGGGAACGGTCAGGGGAATGTCCTAGAAAAAATAGATCTCTATGTACATCTGCCATATTTATAGCACATAAATTAGGGGGCGCTCTGACCCCCGCCTGCGGAGCCCAGACTTCGGCGGGGAGTGCAAGCCAGTCCAGCAACGAGGCGCAGGGCCCTGTCCCCTCGCTCACGGTGCCCTGGGCCTCCCAGGCCTCTGACCTCCGTCCAGGCACCTGTGGGACGACGGTGGCATCCGCAGCCAGGGTCTGGATTGGGCGTCAGGAGGCGCCGGAGGGGCCCCACGTGTAGCATCGCTGGCGGACAAGTCCCTTGGAACCCTGGGCTTGTAATTCCACGGTGGGGGGGCGGCTGCGGAGACCGCAGAGCCTCCGCTTCCTCCACAGCACAGCGGTCCTCGCGAGCAGGGCCACTGGCCTCAAGTCCACGTGTCTGTCTGGGTCCCCTCGGGCCCTCAGTTCCGACTCCCAGCCACCTCCTCCTCCTTCCAGCCGCTGGAGTTCCTGCCGAACTTGTAGACGAGCCGCCGGCCGTCCACCCGCTCCAGGATCTCTCGCTTGTAGTAGTACCTGAGGGAACACGGGGTCAGAGGGGCCCCGCCGGCGACCGTTCCCCACTGGGCTTGGGCCCCGCCCCCCCGAGCCCTGCCCACTGTCTGGCCTGGAGCTAACGCATCCCGGGGACTGTATGTCTTTCCTCTCTGTGTCTCGGGCTGTGGTCCGGGGCGTGTCACGAAGCCACGTGACGTCAGCGTGGGAAGGGACCTTAGTGATGGGGAAGGGGGAAACTGAGGCCAGGAGACAAGCAGCCTGGCTGTTTCGGCAGGGGCAGCTGTGGGATGCGCTAAGACGTGGTCGTTGGCCATGGACTGCTGTTGCTGGGACAAGCCTGGAGGCCACACAGAGGCATCGCTGGACATTCCTTGGGCCCATGCGTGCGGCCATCCCCGTCCTCCAGGCCACTGTTCACGCCACGAAGTAGCGGAGCCCTGGCCGGACCCTCACCTCATGGCCCGGCTCAGCTTCTCGTAGGTCATGCTGCTGTTCTTCTTCTTCTGGCCCCACAGCTGTGCCACAGCCTCAGAGCGCAGGAACTTGAACACTCCCTCCTGCCGGTTCTCCCACTTCATCAGGCCCTCGTTCAGCTCGGGGTGGACGAGGATGTCCCGGATGAACTCCCACAGGTGGGTGCCTCTGGGGGCTGCATGGCCGAGCCATCAGCAGCAGCCAGGGCGCCGTCCCCGGGTGCCCGGACCCTGCCCGGCCAGCAGGCCCTGCCTCCCAGTACAGGTCTGTGAATGCCGTGTGGAGCACCAACTCACGGCACAGACACGGGGTGCAGGCGTGACTGCCGCGCTACTGGTTGGTGGGGCCACGGTCAGAAAGCAAATCCACCAGCCACTGGTGACAGTCAGCCACAGAGAGCCCAGAGCCGGCGGGACGGGGACCATGCGGAAAGCACAGGAGAGGCTGGGCCTGCCCCTGCAGCCCCGGTCTCTCAGGGGTGACCCACACTGCATAGCCCTGCCCCCCACCCGCCCCGCCCCTGGCCTCAGCCCAGGGCCCGATGCCCACCATGCTTGTTCTTCTTGCTGTCCAGACTCTCCCGGGACTCCCGGCTCAGCTTCCGGGGCCGGCCCCGCTTCCGCTTCCCATGCTTGGGATCCCCCTTCCTGTAGTCAGGGAAGCCATCTGCGGGGCACAGGCAGGGTCAGGGGAGAGAGGAGTGGGGTGTGGGGGAGGGCAGCGCCCCTGTGGTGACACCCCCCCCACACTCACCCCTGGAGAAGAGCTTGCTGTCGGGGGCATCAAGGTCCACGTCGCTGCCCCCAGAGTCCGAGCAGGGGGAGCTCTGAGAAGCGCCAGTCCCTGGGAGGTGGGTCTCAGTGAGTCCCTTGTGGCCCCCACCGGCTGCCCACCACAGGCTGCTGGCCAGCTCCACTCCCCCCAAGGGTTGGGGGCCAGGGCCTGGGGCACTGGGGGTAGGTGGTGGGAAAGCGTGCTCTCACCTGCGGTGGAGACTTCTGAACAGCCTGGAGACGGGGTCCCTGAGCAGCCCGGGGACGGGATCCCTGCACCCCAGCTGCCCGGGTGGTGGGGGCTGGGCTGCTGCCGGCCCTGGGGCATCTCCTGGCCGAAGGGGCTGCCCTGGTCTGGAAGAGGAGGTGAGCCTTCAGACTGGGCAGGGACAGGGATGGGGACGGCCACCCAGACGTGTGACGGATGACCTGCAGACCTTTCTAGCTGGGGTGACAGGTGGGAGGTGGCGAGAACGTGGGTGCTCACCAAAGGGGCCTGGGTCCCCCAGGGTCTCCTGGAAGGAGGTGCTGTCCTGCTCCAGCAGGTCGATGATCCAGCTGAGCTCGTCAGGAAAGCTGGAAGCTGCGGAGGGAGCACAGAGTTGATGCCCAGCTGCCCAGCCCTCCTCACCCTCAGGGGCTGGGGGTGCCGGGCCCATGCCCTGGCCTGGGACTCCGGTCCTTCCCGATACCTTGCTGATCTCAGACAACGGGGCCAAGCCTCTGACCGCCCCCCTCGCGGAGCGGGGACCTGGGGCACAGGGGCGCACTCACTGAGGTCCCACAGCTGGGCGTAGAGCTGGTCCCCCAGGGGCCCGAAGACCAGCCGCAGCTCCTCAGGGGCGCAGCTGCAGAGCGCCGCACCGTCCATGTCGCAGCGTGAGAAGTCGATGGTGCTGGCATCGAACTTGTTCTTCTCCACCTGGTAGCTGATCCAGTCCAGAACCTGGGCCTTGGACCAGAACTGGGGCTGCTCCCGGGACCAGCTGGCCTTCTCTAGAAGGGGCCCAGCACAGCGGAGTCAGCCGGCCACAGCCAGCCCTCCGGGATGTGGCTCCCTGCCCTGTACCCCACACCCAGCCCCTCGACCTCCAGCAAGTCCCCCCCGGGGCCCAGACCCCCCTCCTGCCCGACCCCCAGCTCCCTAGCCTCCTAGCTGCCCCTCTCCTGTAACCCCTCCCTGCAAGACCCACCAGGGACCTCCAGTGGCATCTGGGTGTTGCTCAGGGACAGCACGAGGTCTTCGGCCCCAAAGGAGGCGGCGGGGACAGGGGCAAGCGCGGGTTCCTCGGGGCTGTACATGGTGCTGAAGTAGTTGCTGAACACGTTGCTGATCTCGTAGGTCGCGGCCATGGGGCTGCGGGGAGGGGGAGGGTCCGATGGAGGGCCTGCCGACACTCGACCCGAAGCCACTCTGCTCCTGAGGTGGGTGGGCAGGCGGGCCCAGGGCACGGAGCTCCCCACGTCTCCAGACACTCTGCCTTTGAGACGGACCCGTGTCCTCAGAACCCCTGGAGGACACCTGGCCTCCTGCTGGGCTCCCTCCTCCGTCCCCTGGGCCCTTGCGTGGGGCTGGCTGAGGCACGGCCACCCTGTCCCTCCCAGGGACGGTCCCTTGGCTCTCGGACCCTCAGGACACCCCCATCGCCACACACCCCCACGGGACACTTCAGAACAGCAGCCCCCGTTTCTGCAGCCAGGCTGAGGCGCAGGACAGGGCAGCAGGGCAGGGGGTGCCTACCGAAGTGGCGGCGCGGGTGTGGCAGTCAAACAGGCAGGATTAAGGGGCAGCAGGCGCCAGAAATCCAGGAGGCAAAGCTCTGCGTCGCCCGCGCTCCTGCCCGCCCTAAATAGGCCCCGGAGCTCCTCCCGTTAGGCCTTTATAGCCGGAACCTGAGCTGGCGGCTCATTGGACAGAGGGGATTTCCTGGCCTTCAGACTGGCTCCCAGGCCCAGGTGATTTGCATATTTTGTGCCACTTGGCCCAGGTCCTACCTGGGGTGCTGGGAAATCAGGCCCAGCTGGTTTAATGATTGTCAGATGGTCTTCCCGCACCCTCTAGGGCTGGGCACCTGGCGTGCCCAGGGCAGGTGGCGGGAGGGTCGCTGGGCGGAGGGGTCCTGTGGCTGGAGGACTCTCCCCACAGCAACGCTCAAGGAGCCTGGGTGGGGCGGGCCTGCCAGCTTAGCCTGGGGCCCTGGGGCCCTGGTCCCCCAGGTCCCTGAGTCCCCAGCCTTAGTACTGCTTGGATGGCAAGGTCTTGGCATTCTCTGCCTGTGGGACCTCTTCCAAGCATCAGGGTTGCCGGAGCACCTCTGGACAGACAGGGCTCCCCATAGCACACCCTGCTCGCCCAGGCGCTGCTGGTGTGGGGATCCACAGGCTGTGTTTGCCCCTCCATGTGGTCTACCTGGTTTACCACCCCTTCTTCGCTCACCGCTGCTCACCTGCGCTGTCTTCTGCCCCCTAGTGGTCAGAGCCCGACTGCCTCCCAGCAAAAGGGGAGGCTCTGTGTCCACCTCCTGTTCCCCACACCTGTGAACCTCGAGAAGCCCTGTGCACAGGCACGGTACCCTACTCTTCAGACAAGACACTGCAGCTCGGAGCCCAGGGCCCCCCAGAGCTGGGGAAGGGGGGTGTCGGGATTTACAGCCACTGCCCACCCTGCACCTGTCCCGGTGCCAGCCCTCGCTCAGCACCTGGGGCCCGGGAATGTCCTCAGGACTGGGGGCTTCTCTAGAGACTCAGCCCCAAACACAGACCCTGGGGGGTGCAGGGGGAGGGACGGAGTCAGGAGGCCCATTCTCTGGTTTCTCCCCAACTGTGTGATTCTGCACCTCAGTTTCCCCACCTGTACAAGCCAGGACGTCCGACTAAACCACCCCCAACCCCAGAGGGCTCTTCCAGACCTGAGTCCTCCTGCACCTGTGGTGGAGGCCGAGCGCACTGGTCTCCCCACCCCCTCGGTCAGGGTCAGGGCCCCGGCCCCAGGCGGCTGGCAGCCAAGGGCAGCCTCTGGCAGCAAAGTTACTGGGAGGGAAGGTGACCCCACCTCCACCTCCAGGGCCACCCCTCTAACTCTGCAGCCCGAGGACAGAGAGTCCGGCCCAGGGGACCTGCTCCTCACCCTCCCTGGGGTGGAAGCTGTGGGTGTCCAGGGGAGGGGTTCGGGTCTGCCTCCCCTCACGGGCTCTGGATTTTCCCAGCCCCGAGGGGGCCTCCCCCACGGAGCCCGCCCGGGGGCCAGGCACACCCTCCTCGGAGTCACTCAGCCTGGAATGCGGGAGAACCGGCTTCCAGCCCCAGCTGCTCACGTGCTCCTCGCGGGGAGGACGGAAGGACTGAAGGACAGAGGGACGGAGGGAAGGAGATGAGTGTGTCAGTGCCCTTGCCTTCAAGGGGCTTCGCGGGAGAAACGGGCGCGTGAGGGGGCCGGACGGGCCAGCTGCTGGCCTCCAGGCATCGGCACCTTGCCAGCCCGTGTCCCAAAGCTGTGTGGGGGACTCGGGCTGGAGGGCGGTCAGTGCCTCGCAGGGCAGGGCAGCGGGGAGGGGCTCCCAGGACGGAGGCCAGAGGGGCTGGGGGCAGGGGCAGCACAGGGCGTCTCCCTCGGGGACAGGGACTGTCTGGAGCACGGCCCCCAGCCCTGATGGGGCAGGCAGGGCCAGAGGACGGGGGGCGGCCACCGTGCTGGGGGCCAGAGACACCTCCTGGAGGCCCCACCGTGAGTGACTGCAGAAGCTGGGGTCAGCGCTGCCCTCAGAGGAAGAGCTTCTGTGACCCGTGACCATGGGGCTCCCTGACACCAGAGGGTTTGCACTAGCGAAGAGCCACCCTCGCTGGCCGATGGGCGGGACCCTAGGTGGGGACCCCACCTGCTGCTGCTCACCGGCCTGAGGAGACCCAGGCCCCTCGCCTCCGGTGAAGCTGTGTGCAGGGCAGAGGCGCCTGCCGGCCTGCTGCAACCCATGCCCACACGACTCACTTGCGTTCGCTCAGAGTGAAAACAAGTCTGTGTGGTGCTGGGCTGTGCCCTCCCCTGGCAGCCAGGCCTGTGCAGGCGTCCAGGGCTGAAGACAGCTCCGCAGCAGGGGACAGAGCGGGCACAGGCCCAGGGCGCCCCATGCGTGAGAAAGGCAACCTGCGTGTATTCAGATATGTTTTTAAAAATATATTTTATTGGCTCTGGATGGTGTGGCTCCCTGGTTGAGCGTTGGCCTGCGAGCCAAAGGGTCACTGGTTCGATTCCCAGTTGGGGCACAAGCCTGGGGTGCAGGCGGGTCCCCAGCAGGGGGAGTGCAAGAGGCAACCGCCTGCCTCTTACAGATGTTCTAACCCTAACCCTTCCCCTCTAAAAAATAAATAAAATCTTAAAAACAGCGCTGCATGCCTTGTGGATTACACTACTCCGGCTGTCCCGATTTTCCCCACAGCGGACTGGTGAGCTGTGCAGACCCCCTAGCGGAAACCAGGGCGTGGCTGGGAGCCACACTGTGAGCAGTGTCCCAGTTCGGGGGGGCAGGGGAGGCCCGGCAAGGCCCCGGGGCCTGGGAGGAGGCTCCAGAGGGAGGGACAGAACACACCCGCAATCAGCCCTGGAGACAGTGAGGAGGGAAACGCGCCGGTGGGGCAGGCAGGGGCTGGCGAGGTGTGCACACTCCCCACCCCCCCAACCCGCCCCCCCAGCATGACTGCCGCCCCGCAGGGCTGCGCCTCCCGCAGCCAGGACCGCCCGAAGGGCAGGGCACACTCGTGCACTGGGTGCCCGTGACCGTCTCTGCACACATGTGTGGGGGCTGCCTGGGGACGGCAGCCCATCACTCAGCCCACCAGTTGCTCCTTTTCAGGGACAAAGATTTATTAAAACAGAGATGAGACCTGAGGAGACAGCCTCCCGAGCGAGTGCAGCCGTCGGCGCCGCCCTTCGAGACTCGGCTGGGAAGGCCGAAGGATTCGCATCCCCCGACCAATGCCCGGGTGGGGGCCCTGCCCCGGGGGGTCCAGACACCATGCGGGGGACAGACCCCCGAGGGGCACAGGCTTGGGGAGCGGAGCCGGGCGCCGGCATGCTGCCGAGCATCCCGAGAGCCTGTGCCATGTGGAGAGGCAGGGGCCACGCTGTGGACGGGCCTCTAGCTGCCTGCAGGTGCCAGGATCTGCTGTACATAGCGGACGACGTTGCTGTGCAGCTGGGCGGTGGTGGCCGTGAAGGTCTCCTCCGCGAGGGCCCGGGCTGCCGGGCTACCGGCCACCATCGCATGGTACAGGGGGAGAGTGTACTTCTGCTTCCCCTGCAAGAGACAGGCATGGCCCGTGCAGCCCACTGGGGTCCATCCAGCCCTCGCCTGGGACCGTCCCGGGGTGGTGGGCCGGTGTCCAGAGGTCCCCCACAGATGTGCCAGCACCCCTCTGACCCAGGGCAGGACAGGAGCACATACCCGACAGAACAGGTGGCTCCAGCCGCTCAGAAAGCCACTGGGGGCTGGCCACCAGGTGTCCACAGAGGCTCAGCACAAAGCCAAGGACACAGAGGAGCCAACTGCCACTGTGCAGAAGCCAGCCCGGGGGTCCCCCAGTCCCCGAAACCCAGGCTTGGCAGAACCTCCTTGGGCTGGGACCTCCGAGCTGGGGTGCGGCCACCACTGCAGAGCTGGGGGACCAGGCACATCTCTGCCCCCAGAACCCCCACCCTGCTCTGGGGTCGAGCATGGTCCCCTGGGGTGTCCCCAGCAGGACAGCTCCCAGGGGTGACTGGACACGCAGTGGTGGTCAGACCCTCTCCAGGGCACAGACTCCCCGGGGAGCGGCTCTATGGCCTCACAGCCACTCCGTCCCATCCTCTGGCATCACCCCTTCCTCAGTTGGGGGCAAGCTCGGCTGGTGTCCCCACCCAGGGCAGCGAGGCCACACTTCCCCTGCCCTCTGCTCCGGAGACGGGCGCCCCACTTACTCACACGCAGGACCCCGAGCGGGACCCGGGGACTCGGGGTCCAGGGACACGGGGCCCGGGGACGAGGAGGGCCACCCACCTGGCTCTGCAGGAAGGCCTTCACCTTCCCGAAGTCCTCCCGGTGGTCGTTCCTCAGGACGATCTGGGCCCAGCGCAGCCGCAGCTCCGCGTTGCAGGCGCCTGAGACCTTTGGGTACGCCTCTCCCAGCGCCTTCACGGTCCCTGGGGAGGAGGGGGCTGTTGGGCTGATGGCTTTCCATTTCTCAAGGACAGCGGACGCCCATGCCCTGCTCCCTGCCTGTGGCACGGCGACTGGGCGTTCGTACCTTCCGCAGTGCCCCCACCACTGCCCACCGTTGCCCCGGTTGGTCCGGTACAGAGACGGCTATCGGTGATGTTGCCGGCCGAGCCCGGGTCCCTGACCCCAGATGCGAGTCAACCCCAGCTCCAGGGGCCCCTTCGGGGGTCGGTGGCTTCAGCACTCACCCTGCCCACCTGCTGCTGGGGGAGGACGACGGTGCCCTGTCCTCGCCGTGGCCTCGGTCCCTGGGGCTCTGCCCGCAAACACCCGCCCTGGACAGATGGCGCCCCAGACCCCCTGTGGCCCCCCGCTTCCCTCTCAGCTGCGGTGGGCGCACCCCGAACCCCGCCCCACTTCGAGAGTCTCTGAGGCTTCACTGCTCCGCACAGCGGCTGGGCACCTACAGGCCCGGCTGAGCGGCCGCAACACTGGCGGCTCAGGGCCTACCCCACTGGCCATGTCAGCTCGGCCTCTCTGGCTGTCACCTGTCTGTGCCCGGGGGACAAGAGTGAGGGTGCCCACCCCACAGAGCATGAGGATGAGCGGACGAGTGTTCACCAGCCGCCCTCCCGGACCCCCGGCTTCCCCCCAGGGCAAGTGTCCCCGCCTCTGTCTCCGAGCCCCTCTGGCCCTACACAGAGCTGCCCACCCAGGAGCCCCGCCCGCCTCTCGGGGGAGCCGCCTGTGCTGTCTCACCGGGTGGCAGAGGGGACCTCTGCAGGAGCTTGTCCAGGAAGTACACCAGCTGATAGGTCTTCCAGGTGGAGATGTCCACAGCCCCGATGGCCTCCATGTCCAGCTCCTTGGCCACCCACAGCTGGGCCAGCTCGTCCGCCGGCTTCATGAGCGAGTCCCCGGCGGACAGGTCTGGGAGGTACGGGGGCCAGCCCGGGGTGTCCAGCCATCGACTGAACTCGAACCCTGGAGGGAAGACACGTGAGAACCTCAGCATCACGCCTGGCACACTCTCCCCTCCAGTTCCCACCAGCCGCGCACCCAGCGCCGGGAACCCGGGCTCCCGTGCTGACGGCAGGGTCAGAGGGCAGTCAGAGGGCAGTGCCCGGTTCCACCGAGCGCCGCCTGTTGCACGTCACCTGAGCTGTTTTGGGCACTTGGACCAGTGCAGCCACAGCCCGGGGCCGAGACTCTTGAGCTCTGGGCTGCGCCGTCCACCACCTGGGGGCCCCGCTCCACTGCAATGGGCGTGGTGGGGAGGGTGACTGCACTGACACACGCTGGGGGCCAGCACACGACTGGGGCAGACGTTACTGTTTGTGGTCATTACTCCCTCTGTCAGCGACAGAGGCTCCTGGCCTTGGAGTGCAGGCCCTCGAGCCGGGAGCAGGACCGGACCTGAGAAGGGCACTCCAGGCCTGGGGCACGAAGGGGCTGTGTCCAGCGGGCCCTCGTCTGTGAAGGGGTGGTCTCCACTCCCCTGGGCGGCGCTGGGGCTCCCTTTCGCTCAGGAGGTTGAGTGAGGCGACTCTGCCCCCCCCGCCTCGCCCCCCGGGCTCCGGGCCGAGCCAGGGTGTGAGCCTGGGGTCCAGGTTCAAGGACGACCGGGAGGGAGGAGGCGGTGGCAGCGTTCTGTGGCCCAAGCCTGGGCCCTGGGTCTGCTCCTGAGAGCCACTTCTGGGGGCCCTACGCCCCCCAGCGGCCCTCCAGCCTGTGGGCCACCCCTCTGCTCACCGGGAATGGAGTCCACGCCCCTCTGCTTCAGCTCAGGGAAGTACTCCAGGTAGAAGTCCAGGAGGTCATCCGCTAAGATACTCTGGAACTTGAACTCGCTGACGTAGGCCTGTGCAGAGGGAGGTCTTCTCAGCCCCTCGGGCCTCCTCCAAGCCATCCCCCACCTCCCCACCGCACCAGCAGACACCTGTGCTCGCCCCCCTGCCCCCCTCCCCCGCTGGGCGGCCGATACCTTGAGAAAGGCGTCAAACCGATCCTGGTCGCCCACCAGGTGGGCCAGGTAGGAGACAAAGCAGAAGCCTTTCTCATAGGGGGTCTCATTGTAGGTGTCATCAGGATCCACGCCTGGTGGCGGAGCAGACGCCGGTCACCTCCGGCCAGCCGGCCTCCAGCCCATCCTCACCGGGTAACAGGAGGGGTCCGGGCAGCTGCCCCAAGGGCTGCAGGCCGGACGCTGGACCCTCCCTGGCCTCCCTCCAGCTCCCCGCTCAGGACCAGGCAGGGGCACCGGCTCTGCCGCCGCATCCTGTGGCTGCCACCCCACGCCCGCCCCTCCCAGGACGAGGGCCGCCCTAAGCCGTTCCAGCCTCCAGTGAAAGAGTCCCATCCAGGAGAAGTCCTCCCTCACAGCCCGGGGCACTGAGGACCTCGAACTTCAGCTCCACGCGGGGCCGACATCAGTCACCGTGGAGCTGAGGGGACTTCAACTCGAGAAAAGCCCAGGGCCGGGGCGAGCCATCGGCCGGCTTGGTGTTCACACACACCCCGGCAAGGTACGGCTGAAACCCAGTGGAGGAGCCCCGAGCGGCGGGCCATCCCCGAGGACACACACGGACCCAGACGCCTGGGCTCCACTCCGGGGGGCGTCCTCAGAGCCCACCGACCAGCCGCCGCCACCTTGGGGGCAGGGTGTCACCCAGAGGAGCCTCCGTACCTGGTTCGATCTTCACGCGCAGCTTGTTCAGGGGGTTTTCCTCACCGCTGACATCCATGTGCTGGCGCAGCAGTGCCCGCCCCGTGGCCGCTTCCAAGCAGGTGTAGGCAGCCCCTGGGCAGAAGGAAACGGAGGCCCCGACAACGGTCAGCGCCTCAGGTCCTCTGTCCCCGCAGCGGCGCCCCCTGGTGGCCACCAGAAGAAGGACGACGGACACCAGAGCTCAGGGCCAGCCTGCCTGGGAACCCGGGGCACCTGACCTCCAGCTCCCAGCCGCTCTGGGCCCCGCCCGCAGCTCGGGCTGGGGAACCACCCCTGGTCCTCGACCTGCACCTTCCCCTACCAACGCGTTTTTATTTTCAGAGACAGTAATTTGATCGCCCATGAAAACAGTATTCTCACCTGACTGCTCCCGTCAGACAAGAGAAGTTGTCGCCCCAAACTCTCTAAGGGTTCCCTGTCCCTCTCAGGCTGTAAAAGCGACGGCGGGAAGGGCAGACAGCAGGGACCAGTGTCGCCCTGGACACGTTCCCAGGCCCTCCAGCCTCAGTGTCCCGCCCGCGCAGTGGGGCAATCACGCGTGCCTGCAGCAGCCCTGGTGGCCGGCTGAGAGCACACTGTAGGCCCTGGCTCTGCACGGCCTGGGGGAAGGCGTGGCCCTGCACACACCCTCTGGGGGGGCAGTGGGCCACACCTGCAAAGCACCTGGAGGACGTCTGTAGCAGAAGCTATGGTTCTAGCAGCGTGCAGACACCATCCGAGGTGAGCGTGAAGCTTGCATGCAGGGCGTTTGCCAGCACTCCAATTCACTGGGGACCGGAAACCACACAAGGCCCGAGCAACTGTGAAACTCCCACCTATGCTGCCACCGCCACCACCCAAGGGCGTCAATGGCTCGAGAAGAGCTTTCGTGGGGGCGCTGAGAAGAGGCGGCTGGAAGGCTTCCCGTATGGGCTGAGAGCTCGACACAGAAAACCGTGCAGGGTCCCACCGGTCATCTCTGAGCACAGAGATCAGGGGTGAACATTTCCTCTGCTTTCCCACACAGGCCCAAACAGACTTCCACCAGAGAAGTAAGAAAATAATACAAGTTATCATTTACAGCATCTGGTGCGTGGGGGTTTTCTGAAAGGAGATGTGGGGGAAAGCGTCTTAACTGCACTTGGGGCGCAATTCAGGGGCCCACCATGGGCGCCTGCTCCGGGGCCGGACGCAGCGTCCGCCTTCAAGTCAGAATGACACCTCCCCCATGACGGCTGCTGCGAGGCTGCTAGCGGGCGAGTTCTCCTGCACGTGCCCCATGCGGAGTGGCAGTGTGAGTGTGCAGGGGCAGGGGCGGCTGGGATGACCCGGGCTTCACTCAGCAGTCGGGCCAGCCTCCTGGGTGAACGGCCCTGGGCTCGTCACCCCAGAGCAGCACGTGTGGCTGCAGCCCAGCCGAGCTCACTGGTCAGCAGCTACTTCTGAGACCCCCTCAGCAGCCCTGCCTCCTTCCTGTGTGCCCCGTGGACCCCGCAGCCCCGGAGGCCCCTGGGGCGGCTCACCAAACAGGACGGTGGAGATCCTCCTCTGGGCGTACATGGTGAAGCCTTCGTTGAGCCAGAACTCGCTCCAGTTGGCGTTGGTGACCAGGTTCCCAAACCAGCTGTGAGAGATCTCGTGGATGATGACATCTGCCAGGGACCGGTCCCCGGCCAGCAAGCAGGGCGTGACGAAGGTCAGACACGGGTTCTCCATGCCTCCGAACGGGAAGGACGGTGGCATGAAGAGCACGTCATACCTGGGGACGGTGGGAGGTCGCAGGCCTGCCCGGGCAGACCCCGCCTTGCTCCCTCCCTCCCTGCCTGGAGATGGGGACACTGGACAGGCAGCCGATGACCCGGCCAGCCGGTGCTGAGATGGTGCCAGGCTCCTCGGTCCCAGCCGACTCACCAGGACTCCCTTCCCCAGGTTTGCTCCCCAAAACCTCTGTCCCCTGTTCTGCTTCCAAGCAGCACCAGTGACCACTGGGGTCACAGAGACCTAAGGAAGCCGATTCTCTAAGGAGCCTGAGGTCCGAAGATGCCGAAGGAGACCTGGGGGGCGGGGCTGGGGGGCAGCAGCTTCCAGCAGCCAGGGACGACCCAGCGAAGGTCCTGACCTCAGAACTCAGCGACCACGGGGCCGTTCTCATCGCTTTGATGACTGTCACCAGGCCCCCTTCTCGTCACCGGGGAACCCGGTCTGGCTCAGGCCTCCCCCACCCCTGGGATGGGGGAGCTCTGCTCCGGGGACAGAGGGGGAGACACACGCCGCACCTTCCCCAAACGTAGGGTCCGAAGAGCTTTTCTCCCGCGGCCAGGAACTCCTCAACCACACCGTCGTACTCCTGCCTGGCAGCCTCCAGCAGGCACGGCTCAGCCCACACCCGGCTCCTGTGGACAGGCGCACAGAGCAGGCGGCTCAGGGCTGGCCCCAGAGAACACCAGCCTCGAGTTCCCGTTGGAGCCAGGCGAACGGGACAGTGCAGCCCAGGGACAGAGGGCTGGTGCCCACCCAAGAACAGCCGAGGGGTGGATGCGGGGACCGGGTGAACTCCGGCTCCTGTGAGAAGCTGGCCATGGGGCCGGAGGGGGACACGAGGCCGTTCCGGAGCCGTGGAGGGCTGGGCTCCGGCGTGGGTCTGTGTCCCATCGAGAGGCACACAGACGGGAGCAGGTCGGGGCCGAGGGGAACTGCCGCCTGAGGTGGGGGCTGCGCTCGGGGCTCTGCACAGACTGCACCTCACCAGGGTCCCCAGGGGAGAGGCTAGGGGTGGAGGCAGGGCTGCCGCCGCCGTCACCCATCTGACAGGTGACAGACGCTCAGCAAGGAGGAGACCGGGTCCTCTGAGCGGAGCGAGGGTCAGGGTTTGGGTGGAAAATGGACAGAACAGCCAAGCCCAGCATAGCTTACAGAGAGTGAGGCAGAGAAAGGGCTCCGAGCAGCCCTGGGTGCACACCTGCAGACCCCAGGGAAGACCTGTGACCCGGTGTTGCTACATGCCCGGCTGAGCCCTGCAACTGGCAGCAAGTCCTGCCTGGGACCCTGCCTCCTCCAGGAAAGGGAAGCAGGGCCAGAGATAAAAAGCCAGATAAAGGGCCAGCAACAGAGCCAGCGAGGGCGTCCGAGCACTGCCATCCAACCTGTGACCCCCCGGCCGGGAGAAGCTGGGCCGGCAGGCAGCAGGGCAGCCAGGGAAAACCCAGTCCCGGCCACGCTCTCGGGAAACTCAGAAAACCCTCGCTCATCTCCCTACACCGGCTCACGCCCCCCCCCCCCGCCCCGGGGGTTCCCCTCCCTGGGCACTCTCCTCTTGAGAGGGAGGCGCCGAGGTCAAGGTCGTCTACTTCAGGAATCAAGTGCTGGAGAAAAGGGGAGACTCTGCACAAAGATAAGGAGGTGAACGCAGCTACTGGGAGGGAACTCAGAACACACAGGCGCTGGTGAAGGCCAGTCTGCAGACCTCCTGCCTCAGCCCTGCCCTCGGTCTCAGGCGACCGGGTCAGCAGCCAGGACTGGCGGGGCCAGCGACCCCGAGGCGGGCACAGCGCTGGGACTGGATGCAGGGAGGCAGGAAGCAGACCCAGCCCAGCCTCCAGCTGACGCAGGCGCCCACACCCATGCCCCACCTGGCAGCACCAGCTCAGGGGCCTCCTTGCCACGGGGCTCACGCCGACCCTGCCTGCAGGGCCTAGTCCCCTACCTGGGTCCCACCTCCGCGGAGGCCAGGTCCCCGACGGCCAGGGCAATGAGGTAGCAGGGGATGGGCTGGCTCATGCGGAAGAAGAACTGGCTCGGCCCCCGAGTCTCCCAAGCGTCCGCACTCATCACGGCCGTGAAGCCATCTGGCACCTGGCGGCAAAGAAAGCAGAGGAGGCTTTGCCAGGAGACCCGGCTGTTCCTGCGCTTGGAGGGCAGCAGGGCCAGCGACCTGCCCGGACGGCAGCAACCCCAGTCCACCCGGGCCCCGAAGGCTGCAAAAATCCAAGCCTGCGCCGAACTGAGGGGCTTTAGCGCAGAGGAAACATTTATTACGTGTTTGTTGTTCAGACCCTCACCCGGGGATATGTTTGCTGGTTTCAGAGGAGAGAGACAGGGGAGGAACAGAGGGAGGGGAACACCGATGCACCAGCTGTCCTCCCCCACCCAGCGCACGCCCCAATGGGGTGCAAACCGAGATCTCTCGGTGTGTGGGACAATGCTCCAGCCGATGGAGCCACCTGGTGGGGCCAGGTGACGCTTCCGTGGACAGAGGAAATTTCCTGGATGGATGTCACCATTCGCTCCCCGAAGTAACACCTCCGGCCCCCAGGGCAGGCCCTGGTGCACCCCATACCTGGACCGAGGCCGAGTAGGTACACTTGACGGCAGGCGTGTCGAAGCAGGGGAAGAAGGCCCGGTTCAGCACCGCCTGCCCCTGTGTGTAGACGAAGGGCTTCTCCTTCCCGGCCGTCTGCTCGGGGGCCAACCAGCAGACCTGTGGGGCGGACGCTTCAAAGCCGGCCCTCAGCCAGCTCAGCCCCAGCAGGGGGGGAGGGGCAGGCTGAGAGGCTGGGGTCAGGGTCCCCCCGACGCTGTCTGCCCTCCTATCTGGCTCTGCTGGACCAGCCTCTCCTGTGTGCCCAGGCGTGGCATCCACTGCACAGTGCAGACACCTCCAGAGCCCGCCCCTCCTCACTGCAGACCTGGCCTCCGACCCTATCACCCTGTCTCCCTCCCTAGTAGTTTCTCATCAGACAACAAAAACCAAAGCAGCTGTATTTGAACTTGTGAGCGAGGACACAGAAAAGCAGGACCTGAGTGGGAGGAGTCGTGGCTCCTGCGTGTTCTCCGTCCGCAGGCGCCCGCCCTCTCAGAGCAGACGCTCCTCACACCCTAGGTGCTGGCCGCCCCCCTCCTTGTTCTCCACGAGCCCCCCCCCTACCCCCCAGGCAGACCAACCAGAATGGCCACAGCGAAATTGAGTTCATGCATAACACAGACAGGTAGCTGTGGGGGTGGCGGGCATGTCAGCACCAAATGCTGTCCAGAGGTCAGGAAAGGGCTGAATTCCAGGAAGTTTGCAGGGAAAGCAAAACTTTGGGGCTGTGCCTCCACCTGGAGCAGAGTTTGGAGCCGGGAGAGGAAGGGAGAGGCCCTTCTGGGCGGCTCCACGTGGAAAGGCCTGGAGGGAAGCAGGCTCCAGGCACTGGGGGTGGTCACGGCGGGGCTGGGCGCCTGCCTGGGCTGCGGTCCTGAGGCACCCTGGGCACCCAGGCCCTGGGGACCTCAGGACACCACGTGGGGATGCCGGGCTTTTCTCTGCTGGAGTGTTTGTTTTAGTGTGTGTGAAAATTTCGGTGCGCCTCCTTGCAGAGTCCGGCAGAGATGGAAAGGGGGAGGTGAGCAGGGTCAGAGCAGAGAAACTGGACGGCCCTCCTTCCGCCAGGTGACCATGTTGGCACCAGTCACCTGCCACGCTCACACCACGTTCCCTCCACGCGATGGGACGCACTCTACCTTGTAAATTCCACTCAGTTTTGCCGTAAACCTACAACTGCTCTAAAAAGTAGTCTGTTTTCTAAAACCAAAACCCACAACCCCAGTCCAGCCACGAGAAAAACATCACGCAAACCCCCAGAGGGGGGCGCCCTGCCATACACCTGACCAGTGCACCTTAAGGCTGTCACGGCCACAGAACACCAGGGAAGTCTGGGAAACCGTCACAGCAAGCACAGCAGCGAAACGCACCGTGGCTTCTGGGCGGGCTCCTGGGGCAGGGATGGACACTGAGTAACATATATGGGATCCGAGGCAGCTGCAGCCTCCCGCTGGTAACAACGTATCTGTACTGGAGCCCTGACTGGGCCAAATGGATCACACTCGCAAAAAGCTCAGAGGCCAAACTGCGTGGAGGGGGCATATGGAAACTACATTTTCTGTTAATCTAAACCGTTTTGTTTTTTTAAAAAAAAAATAAACCCTATTAATGAAAAAATGGAAGGAGGTGACCCCACAAGCTAAGGCTGAGCACCCAGTGGGAATGGACAGAGGCGACCCATGGGACCCCTCCCTCTCTGCACATAGACTGGGCCCTGGCACAGGGCACAAAAGTGGGCCCTAAGCCCTCCCTCATCCTCTCTGCTGATGTGTGTGCAGCCACACCAGGAAAGGGAACGAAGGAGCAGGTAGGTAGTGCACGCACTACAGGAAGAGCCTGCCGTCCGTGTGGGAGGGGCACAGCCCAGGAGTTGCAGGGGCCCTCGCAGGGACGGCTGCCGAGAAGGAGTAAAGGAACACAAGCGTTGCCTGTGGGGACCCCCTGGCACCGAGGGCGGTCCTTCACGAAGCTTGGGAGCGTGGGAGTGTGAATCTCTGTCCCGTGTATTTGGCATTTCATTTTGAGGTGTGATTCCAGGAGTCACTCTCAGTAGGTAAATTCGGAGAGGACTTACTTTTTCTAGCTCTCCTGTTCAGTTTCTGGTTCCTGCCAGAAGCCAGGAGCAGAATACAAAAGAGAAACCAAACTGGTTCCTGGAGTGATGCTATTTCTTTGGGGGGGTGGCGCGGGGGGGGCGGGAGGGAGGCCCTGGGCTTTCCCTTTGCCAGGGAGGTCAGTTTGCCTTGCTTTGGAACTTCATTTTTAAAGCAAGTTGTATCATAAAGTTCATCTACTCCCCAGGCGGTGAAAGATGGAAACAGTGTTGTCCTCTGAGCCAGTTTTAAGAGCGAAAGGCAAAGGGCTTGCAGGATGAACCCACTTCAGGCAGCGGCAAGCACGTCCTGCAGAGGTCCTGGCCCACCCATCCTAGGAAAGAGCCCTCTGCCTGCACCAGGTTCCTGGTTCTCACGGTCCTCAGTCGCGTGACTTTCTGCCACCCTCTGATTTCCACTACTGGCCCCCACCTTTGCGATTCAGGGGTCAATTGGGGTGAGAAGGACGTGTTATTATAAAGCCTCCTGCACTCTACTCTGACTGCGGTTCTGACTTTTACTGAAATTCTTCTCTTAATCACAACCAAACAAATGGAACCATCTGGGTTCGGAGTTGGTGCTGCCGGTAGCACGGAGGACACACGGGGCAAAGTCCCATCCGCCATAAAGCAGAAATCGATCTGACTTGGGCCCCAATGTCCTGGAACATTCAATTCAATTTACTGAGTTCAGATTATGCCTAAAGCCGCGCAGGACACGGTTCCCTCCTCTGGCAGAAAAGGACACTAGACACGCGGGGTCCAGGGAGGAACTGAGACCGAGGAACAATCTGGACGGGTCACTACCATCGCCCGGCGGAGAGGGGCGCGCGGCGCACTGGGGCTCCGGGCTTTGGGGGACGGGTGGCGGGGATCCGCTCCTCTCCCTCCGCTGGGGACACCCTGGGCGACACCTGAGCACTCACCGCGGGCCCCTCGCCGACGCGGTAGGTGAGCAGCACCTGGAAGCGCTCGCCCGGGGGCCGGGGCTGCGGGAAGCACAGGCAGAGCGCGCAGCCATAGCGCGCGAAGGGCTGCGTATGGAAGCTCACAGGCTCGTCGGGGCCGGAGGGGCCCCGCCGCAGCGCCACCGCGGTGACCTCCAGGCACGGGTGCGAGTCCAGCCGCAGCTCGGCCGCGCCCGCCGGCACCAGGCAGCGCAGATCCAGGGTCGCCGTGCCGCTCAGAGTGCGGCTCGCGAACTCCACCCGCAGGTCCAGGTGCAGGTGCAGCACCTCGAAGTCCCGGAAGTTGGACGCCGAGGCCACATCCACGGCCTGTGCCGAGTGCAGGGCCCGCGGGGCCGCGCCGCCTCCCGGAGCCCCGCTGCTCGCCATGGTTCCCGTCGACTGCCTGCCGGGAGGCCCGCCCGCCCGCGGCCGAGCGCCGGGCCAGGCCCCGCCCCCAACGCAGGCCACACCCCAGCGTTTTGCGCGGCTCGAGGCCCCGCCCAGGGCCCTGCCCCGGACGGGCCACGCCCAGCTCCGCCCTCCGAGCCGGGCTCACACTCCAGCCCTGGAATTCTTCCAGAGCAGCAAGCAGCCTGGGTGCGTTCCCTAGTTTTGCAGTGTTAAAATGCTTTTTACTTGATCAAGTGCCTGTTTTTTCAAAATTCCATATACGGTCAATCTCCCTTTCTCTTCCACTTCCTGGTTACGAAACCCGAAAGCGGGAAGACCCCTTTCCTGTGGCGGGAGCACCGGGGTCGGCACCTCCCAGCGCGGCGCCCCTCCCGGCCCCCAGCCGTCAGGCGGGGTGCTCCGTCCCGCCCGCTCTGCGCCCCGGCTCCAGGGTGCGGACAGTCCCAGGGCTCGAGCGACCCGGATGAACAGAGTGCAACAGGGACGCGAGGCGGGACTCCCCGCTGGTCTTCCCCGTTACCACTGCTGGAGGAAGAGGGCCTCTGTCCTTGGCTGTTGGGTGAAACGTTTCTGAGTTAGGTTTCTCCTTGTTCGGTGTTAACTTCGCCCTGGGAACACCAGTGGCCTCGCCCCGTCATTCCCACTGGGCTTCCCATGGGGCCGCGCGCCGGTCACTCACCAGCGGGCCCCAGGAGCACCTTCTCCACTGCAGAAAGGAGACGCTGTGACCACCGCCCGCCTCTGTCCCAAAGGGCTTTCGTTATTATTGACTTCTGAATGCCCAGAACGTGACACATGTGGGACACCTCACAATAATGGCTGGGAGTCTCCCCGAATTGGTGGCAAGCCTGAGTTCATGGAGATTTCAGGGTCTAAGGCCAATATATGAAAACCAACCATATTTCTACTAACAGACAATAAAATCTGGAACCTGAAAAACGATGCCGTTTAACTAGCACTCTTGAAAATGAAATGCCTAGGCTTAAATCTAACAAAACATTACACACAGGATCTTTGTGCTGAAAAGACTGGAACATTGATAAAACTTTCGGGTGACCCCAGTAAAAATCCCAGCAGGACTTTCTGCAGACAGCAACCAGCTTGTGACATGCACAGGGGCGGGCGAAGGGACTGGAGGAGCCGGCCGTGGTGAGAGGGCTGGACGAGGCTGGGGGCTCACTGCCCGATTGCGGACTCGCTGGGAGGCGCCAGAGTGCCACTGGAGAGAGGCAGGCACACGGCCCATGGCGAGACCTGAGCACCTAGGTTTCCATGAAGGTGCAGAAAAGACTCACAGGTCACCTGCCTGACGAAGGACTCGTGTCCGCACACATGAAGGCACTCTCATAACCAAACGAAGGAATAAACAGACAGACAGGTGGACGGCTAGGGCTCTGTCGGAAAGACGCGAAGACTACGAGCACCCAGGGAAGGACGCCGCGCGTCGCCGGTACTGAGAACGCAGACTGAAGCCAGCACCACTGCACACCTGCAGGAGGGGCTCGGCCCAGACACGAGGCAAGCACTGGTGCCTGGCGCCGGCCAGGGTGTAAACAGCCAGGATCCTGGGCAGTTTCTTCTAAAATTAAAAATACACCTACCTCATGACCAAGCAATCCTAGGGATTCACCAAGAAAAATGACAACACATTCATGCAAAAATCAGCAAGTGAGTGTTTATAGCAGCTTTATTCAGTCGCCAAAACAGTGTAAATGCCCATGCCCTTCGGCCCGTGGGTGGACGGATGGACGGTCGGCGGCATCTGTGCCGGGGGACGCTGTCCAGCAACGCCAGGGACACGCTGCGACCACACGTCCCAGGCGAAGCTCGGATACACTCTGGTGAGAGCAGCCGGGCCCAAGCCCCCCGGCCGTGTGGCTCTGTTCCCACGAGAAGACACAAGCATGAGCAGGAACCACCCGCCGCTGGGGGAGGGAGGGGGTTGACTATAAGGGGCGGCCTGCAGAGTATCTGGGGGCAACTCAAACTATGGTGACCTGTCTGCACGCTGGCCCAGCTCCAGAGACTGCACACCACAAAGACTGGGTCACATCAAACACTCTTTTAAACGCCCGCCAGGGTGTGGGGAGATGGGACGGCTTGGCAGCCAGGGAACCTCCCCGCACCGCACGGGAACCGCAGGGGAACCGCAGGGCAGGAAGCGGCACCAGAGGAGCCTCCGGGAACGTACGTGCTGAGCAAACGCCAACACCCAGAAGTGGCACTGCTCCCTGGCCGGCAGCCCCGTTTCACATGGAGGTGCAGGTCGGCGGGCCTGCAACCCCTCTACGTACCTGAGCGTGAACAGATCAGTGTACGTGATGAGAGTCCAGTTTCCTGCAGTCACCTGTGAGAGAAGGTCAGCCGGGATGGGTGCTGCGGTGCTGATCTGGGGGAAAGAGGGGGCAGGCAGAGCATGTGCAGCGCCCGGGACGCCCTGTGCCTCCCCAGGCTGGAGCTCCACTCAGAGGCACCAACAGCAGTGGCCATGAGCACACCCAGCACGCGATTCTGGTTTCTAAAGGGCCTTCTCCAAGCACAGGTGCTGGGGCCCTTCGGAGAAAGCGGACTCCAGAGCAGGGCAGGGAGACAGGTGAGCCTGGCGCATCCAGTGCTCAGATGTGATGATGTGGAAATGGGTTCTCCCACACAGCTGCGCAGGGAGGGCAGGAGCCGCGCAGACAGGGCTCCAGAGGCCAGTCAGGGCCCGGGGCGGGCGAGCACACACCAGTGCTGGGTCACAGCCCCGACATGCAGTACCCGCCGTGCGTCCGTGCTGACACGAGTGACTGAGCACACAGCACACGGCGGTCACGGCTGGCCCACGGGAAAAGCATGAGAGAGACAGAAAACCACGAGAATCCCACATGCCCACACCAGCGGGCAAACACGTGAGCAGAAGCCTAACATTTGCAGTTTCAAAGTACTTTCCCCAGAGAGTAACTTGAAAAGGCAAAAATAGTAAGTTCACAACAAAGAAAGCCAGCAGACCCTACCTTCATCAAGGGGTCAAGGTCAATGACACCATCGCCCCAGACACGATGCAGAGGGCCACCCTCCCCACAGTGCACAGCCCCATGGGAACACATCGGACGAACCCCAGCTGCGGGTGTTTCCAAGGGAACAGACCTCTCCCTCACTCTCCACAGTGCTGAGGTCTCAGACGAGGAGACTGGGAGCCTGTCGCAGCTGGAGGACACAGAGGACCCGTGACACTGGGGTCACGTGTCAGTTCCCGACACACAAAAGGGACACCAGAGAAACTGTGAGATCTGAGTTGCGGCTGCAGCTCCATGAAAGTGACCCCGTGAGTGTCCCTGTTTCGGTCACTGTTTTATGGGGGGTGAGAGGTCACCTAAGGGGCAGCTGGGTGAGAGGCATCACTGGAACTATTCTGGCAACTCTTCTGAAAATAGTTATCTCAAGTCTAAGGGAACTAAAAACAGACAGGTGACACGGAATGCTGAGCCCGGAAGTCAGGCAGCAGTGAGCTCCCGCGGGGAGGAAGGTGAGTGGCAGCAGGGAGCTTCGCCTGCAGGGCGCCCAGTCCCCACTCCGTGCGGATGGCACGCGGGCGTTTCCCCGAGCTGTGTGGGCGTGCCCGAGGTCGCCGGCGACACATTTCCAGGAGAAGCTTCCAACTGCTACCTGGGGCAGACAGAGGCCTGAAGGGAGCCGCCCGCTCGGCAATTCCCGCGTGCCTGTCATCCTCGGTGGGTCCCGTCCTCAGGAACTCCATCCCAGCACCTGTGGAGCCCTGTGCGCCCCAGCTGGCCCAGCTGCTTCTCTGCCACAGCCATGGGGCTCTGCTGCTGTAGCAAGAGAGCAAGCAGCCTGACAGCTGCATCTGAATGGGCGTGGCTGCTCCAGCGACTTATTCACACAAGTGGGCTGGATAGAGCTGCTGACCCCCAACGGTGTGAAAGTGCACGGGACTTAGGCGAGGAATCCTCATGAAAACAAACGCACCACGGGAGGGGGGAGTCACGACAGTACTCTGCAGAGTGGCCGACCTGGGCGTGGCCAACATGTGCGAAACAGGAGCTCAAGGGTTCCCAGGTTCCAAACCCGACTCAGAAGCGCACCCCACGCGGGGGTGGCACGCAGCCTCAGACACCAGGAAGAGCAGGGCGAGGCGGATGGGCCCTTCCTGAGGGGCCTTTCAGCTGGACATGGAGGGAATAACCTGGGAGGGGCCCGGGCAGAACCGCCCTCCGGGCTGCCCGTTTTCCCAGGCACTTCTTCAGGGGTTAATACCAGCTGGTTACTTTCTTTACCTTTCATTCTGGGCTCTACTTACTAAACATTGTAAGTTTGCATTTTTAAGAAAATACTTACTGGACTCTAAAACATCTATTTTTCTATTATTTGCTAAACTTAAGACCAGTGGAATCTAAGTGGTGGGTTAAGAGTGTTCTCAGTAAAACTCCACTTTACAGGTTGAAACATTTCATTGACAAAAACGTCCAGAAAAAGGGGAAGAGGAGAAAAACAACAACACAACGCAAAGCAAGTGGCCACCCCCACACTGCAGGCTGACAGAAGGCGGGGAGGAGGCTCCGGGAGCCTCTTCCGTTCCACGTACCGGAGTGTCTGGCCTTCAGCCAACCGAGCACCTACCACAGGGCCCCCACACACCACCTGCTTCCAGGGAGGTGGGGCTGAACGCAGAAGTCATGCCTTCCCACAGGCAGGCCGGCGTCCCCGACAGGCTCGAGGAGGAAATGCAGAGTCTACAGCTCATCTTAAAAGAAGGAGTGAGTTCCAGGAGTTTTATTGTTTGGCCAGCAGAACACGAAAGCAGGCAGGAGCCCCCCAGGCGAGGACGGCCAGGCCCGCCATCTGCCCCGCGTCTTCAGTGAGGATGCCGACCTTGCTCTGACTGCAGGTGCAGTCCTTGGGTGAATAAATACACGGCTGTCTCCTACGGCCCCCACCCCACGCTCCTTTAAATAGAAAAAAGTGCTAAATGTCTCTGCGTGGCCTCTTCGGCCACGGTCGTCCCACCGATGGTTTCAGAAGCTCCAGCGCCGTCGGAGGCGCCTACTGGTACTGCCGGTAGTCCCCGAACGGCGAGGGGGGCAGCTGGGCCGAGGGGAGCTGGGAGGGGTCTTCAGCAAACTGAGGGCCTGCAGTTAAGAGAAAAGACCTTTAAAAACCACTTGAACGTTGGATAATTAAGGACAAATCTCTGTAGAAAATACAGCGACCAACTCAGTGAAAACGCTGTGTCCGCCGGAGCTGGGACCTGATCTCCTCACAAACCTGCCGAACCCCCACGAGGGCCTCTGACTCGGGGTGAGCGGGGCCCCCCTCGTGCACCCGAGGCCACAGCTCTGCCGCAGTAAAGACAAGTTAGCGAGTGGCCAGCATGACCGAGTCGGACCTCCAAAGTGATGGCTGGGGGGGACAGAACAGGTGTGTGAGGGGCCACGGGCACCGACAGGCAGGGTGGCTGACACCTGCCCAAGAGACACAGACTCTGGCGAGGCGCCTTGGGGAACAAGATCAAACCGGGAGCTATGATCTACTCCCAGCTCTATGCGAAGCCTTTCCAGCTCCAAAAACAATTTTCGTCACGTCTCGCTATTCTGCATACTGCCTTCCCCGGGGGCCGGGTCTAGGTTTCGCTGCTGCACTCCTGCTCCCCCGACATCCGGAACATTCTCACTGAGACCGTCGAGGTGTCCACAGCTACAAGGGACTGACACTCTTCCACGACAACACAGGGACGGCTCAGCACGCAACGGGACTCACCTGATGCCCCGGGGTAGGGACCACGAGCAGCGGAAGCCTTGTCCCTGAGAACCCGAAGTGACCCTCCCAAACAGGACCCACTTCCCACGACCCTCGCGAGCAAGGGACACAGTCACGTAGCCCATCTGGCCCTTCACGTGGTGGTCTGTCCTCCTCCACTGCGGTGTCCCTGGCACCTAGAACAGGGCCCGGCCTGCACGTCTCGGCAGTGACTTGTGGACTGACCGCCACTCTTGTGCACCCCCAAGGCCCTTCCTCCCGGCACCTCCGGAACGAGCAGCAGCTTCTCGGAGAGGGTGGGTGAGCACTGGCAGCCCAGAGCTCCGAGGGGGGACCGGCAGCAAGTCACCTGACCAGCGCTCCAGGGACCGGGGTCGGCCCTGACGGAGCCCACACCCTGCTTCTCCAGCAGAACGGGCCTGTGGTGGTCCTTGCGGCCCACCCACAGCGACCGCACAGCGCACTGCAAACCGCCGCATGGTGCAGCAGGTCGCAGGCCGCAGGCAGACTCACCGTTGGGAAACTGCGCAGAGGCAAACCTTGTCAGCAAGATGCCGGCCCCTTCGATGAGAGCTAGGAGGATGCCGCCCATCGCGGCCGACCCGACCATGGCCACCGGTCCGTCTGGGTGTGGCAACGAAAGAGAGAACACATTAACAGAAATCGGGTTCAACGTAACATGCAGCCAAGGAAAGAGCTGCCCATGTGCCTATGGCCGCCAACCGCCCCAAAACCCTCTTTCTCGCCAGCTGAGACCGGGGTCCACAGCCCTGCTCGCCCTTGCACACACATGCCGTCTGTGGCTGCTCTCCTGCTGTGGCAGCCGAGCTGGGGAGCTGTGACAGGGACCTCATGACCCTCGAGGCCTGATGCATTCACTGTCTGGCTCTTCACAAAGCATCTGCCACTCCTGGCCTCCACTACCAAGCCCAGAGGAACCCTGGGCTGCCCTGTCCCAAAGACCCCGAGGGTGGTTCTATGCGCTTCACCCATGACGCCCCGCTTGGAACAGGCATGACGACTGATCCCAGAGGCCTGATGCGGTGAGGGGGCACACACAAGCTTGCAGGATGCCCGGGGACCTGGGGCTTGCAGGCTCCTAGCCACGGCAGCGTGCAGGGTGGAGCGCCAGCCCTCGCCCTTGGAACCCCAACCGACCCTCCTGCCCTGCCCCCACCACCACAGGCACCCCGGGAGCCTACAAGCCAGGACAGAGGAGGGTTCCCACGGGAGACGACCAGAGCTCACTTCTGGCGGCCAGGATGGCTCCTGTGAGGGCCCCGCTGGTGATGGAGTTCCAGGGGTCCTCCTTCCCTCGCACTTGAACCAGGCTGCAGTCGATCATGGAGAACAAGCCTCCCCAGACGGCAAAGCTCCCTGTTTTATTTGAAGACAACATAGGTGTTAGTTTGCCGCCTCACACTTAATATGTTACCATTAAGAAATAAGCTTAAGCCCTGGCTGGCGTAGCTCGGTGGGTTGAACCAAAGTGTCGCTGGTTTGATTCCCAGTCAGAGCACATGCCTGGGTTGCAGGCCATATTTCCAGTGGGGGCCACAGGAGAGGCAACCACACACTGATGTTTCTCTCTCTCTCTCTCTCCATCCCTTCCCTCTCTAAAATTAAGTAAGTAAATCTTAAAAAAAAAAAAAAAGCTTAAATAACACTGTTCTCAAAACTCTCTCCCCCAAACACATGCACACACGCACAGTCTGGACAGTTTGGACAAGCACAGAGGTCAGGAGACCCCCCCCACCTTGCCAACGAGGCCTTGGGAACGTCCAAGCCAACGCCAACCGGTGGGCCTCTGCTGGCAGAGCGGCAGACACGGCTGGCACCGCTCCCGGCCCTGCCCTGACAACTCCACCCGCCTCCACCAGCCCCGTCCTTCGCCGAGTGTCCCAGCTCTTCTGGGGCATGTCCCGACCTGGCCAGTGCACACCGCTGGGCGTGGGACGGTGGGTGCAGCGGGAGTGACAGAGCCCCACAGGGAGAGAGACCGCTGTTCCTTCTCCTCCTCACCCTCACTCCTCAAACGTGAAACCAGAACAAGCCTGCATCAGGCTACTCCGCTCGTAGAGCAGACTCTCCTGAAACATGGCAACCACCTGGCCCTCCGCACACGCCCGCACATGGAACCCAGACCAAGGCCGTGGTGCCGACTGTCCACATCTCCAGATGATTGGCGCCTTGGGCTGCTCTGGCTCGAATCTCCTACACCGAGCGCAGGGACGCGCCACGGGAAGCGCGCTCACCCTCACTGAGGCTGAGGAAGACAGAGACACCGCACAGGGCCCGGCCTCGTCGGCCCTGGCCCTGGGCACCGCACAGCAGCGGCGTTGAGGGCGGCGGGGCCTGGGCCGGTGCTGCCCCCAGAAGTGCAGCCGAAGCCTGTCGCTGGATTGGACATCACACGCCACGTGAAGGTGGATGAGTTCCTCCTTCTGACTCAGCAGCCTGTGCCCTGCAGAGCGGTGATGCCTGGGCACAGGAGAGTCACCTCCTAGCCACTCACGCAAGACGCTCCCACCCGGGGACAGCGGCCGGAGTGCGCTATGACTGTGGCTGGCTGCGGATCCCCAAGTCCAAGCAGGGCGAGGAGGGTCCACGGACAGCCTGGTGGGGGCGCCAGTGTGCCCAGGTGAAGGAAGGGCTGGCGTGGGGGCCAGGGCCCCAGGAGGGACTCACGGGAAGGGAAGTGACAGGAAGCCTGTGTGAGCCCATGGCTCCCAGCACGCATGGGCCAGAGACACAGAAACACGGGTACAACATGTATGTCCACACAAGTGGTGAATGTGCGTTTAGACAGACCCAAGCACTCTGAGCTCCGGTGCGAGAAAGCCTGGGAACAGCAGTGCTGAGGCCACGGCACGCTCAGGCCCTGAACACCTGTCTGCACTGGAAGGAGCCAGGTCCCTGGGGGAGGGCTGACCGCCGGCGCAGCGCAGGCCTGCAGCACCACGTCCTGACACGCGAGGACATGCCTGAGGACGAGCAGGGCCGCCCAAAGCCCACCATCCCCCGTGGAGGCAGAAACCCCCAGGACACAGCTCCGGCTCCGGCAGGCTGCCGCCCCTGGACCTCACCTGGGGGGCCCGTGGGCACCTGCGGCACTGCCTGAAAACGTCCCTTCCCCCCCAGCCCTTTGAAGCCCAAGGCTCCAGGGAGACACAAGTCCCTCGGAAGGTGGATCCCACGGATCTGCAGCGAACAACCCCATTCACATGTGCCATGACGTTCTCGCCCACGGCCTCTGGGGTCAGACTCGTGCTGCAGCCGCAGAGTGCTGCAGAGACAGCCCCCACGCAGTCCCTGGAACGCACCTGACACCCCCTGGGGCATCTGCCACACAGTCGGTGACTGCGACGCACTCAAGCCTGCGCTGCACTCATAGCATGTCCGGCTTCCGCCCCAGGAGCCACCTCCCAGGGGTCCTCGCGTCCCCCCTTGGGCTCCCCTGGCTGTGACAGCTGCCTGGCCGTCCTCCACTCACTGAAAACACCACGTTCCGGAAGCAGCCTCTAGGGAAACAGGCAGGGGCCTATGCAGACCCCTGTGACCTCTGCACTCGAGGGGCTCAGGGCATGGCGCGCCCTCTGACACCAACACCACTCACCAGCCCGCTGAATTGGAGGGAAACCAGCCACTGCTTCCTTTCCCATGCGCACAATTCTCACAGAGGGAAGGACAGGGAACTGGTGCCATCACCGCAACCCTCAGGCCCCCCTTTCCTTGCCTGCAAAGCGGGGTGCCAGTGCCCCCCTTGGGGGCAGTGCCGCAAGGTGCCCGGGAGCAGCACGGCAAACCCCTAGCACGTGTCCAGGGTGGCAGCAGCTTCTGTTTCTGCAAGGACACTTTAAGAACAAAGAGAAGACTACTCCTTCTGATGCAGAGAGCGTCTAAGAAACGGCGGGAGGTGGTGGTCCCCCTCCAGCGTGACTCTGCAAACAGACACAACCCCCCAGCTTCCAGGCACGCAGCCGCCAACCCTGCACTGCCCTGCAGTGTCCGGCAGCCCCAGGGAGGAGCCCGTCCAGCCAGTGGGCATCTCTCTCGAAACCCCGCCCTCACCACACGCTCTCTTCAGCCTTGTGGCCCCGGCAGCCGTCCCTCCCAACTGGCACAGACCTGCCCCAAAGCCCACCGCTGTCCTCTGGACAGGAGGGGGGAACTAAACAGGCCACTGAGCACGTGGAGGGCAGAGACAAGATTTTCAACTGACGGGATGACTCCCGTTAACTCTCGAATAAGCCAGGAGCCCAGAGATCTGCACTTGCGACGGACTGTCGGAAGAACTAGCGCGGGCGCTGGTGCGACCTGAGGGAAGGAAACCGAGCCCCTCTTCGAGCGCATGGGAAGCGCGGCGGTGGCACGAACCTCCCAGCTGCGGGGCCCGGGTCTTCACTGCTGTCAGGCTCCCTCGCAGCCTGTGGCTGATGCCCTGTGAAAACGCAAGCAAAACTGTGTCACCAGCACCGTCACTCCCCACCCGCTGACTGGCCAGCGTGACCCGAGCAAACCCAGGAGAGGCCCACTCACCACTGGAGAATTGCGAAAGCCTTTGATGGCCTGGAAGACTCCACCCCCGATGGTGCCCATGGTGAAGGCCCCGCCGCAGTCGTCCACGATGCGCCAGGGGCTGTGAGCAGGGAGGGGGAGAGACAGACCTCATTTCTCGCTCAAAAACCGCAAGACCACTGCCAGCACCGTGCCGGGCAGGACAACTCCAGGCAGGGTCCTCGGCAACCCGGCACACACGTGACCCAGGACAAGCAGGGGAAGCTGCAGGGCTCCGCCCCATCACGTGCGTCCAGCCGTCCAGCCGTCCAGCCCCAGTCAAGGCGTCCAGCCCCAGTCAAGGAGTCAGGGGGGAGGGAACTGGCTCAGACTCCGCCCTGGGGGGGCGAGGGGGGTGCTGCAGGCTGGTGTGCGTGAAGAGAACAGACAAGTCCGGAAAGCGCACTGTCACCACGACTCCCACGGATCAAGGTGCACTTTCCAGCTGCAGCAACAGTTCAAGCTGAACGAAGGAAGATCAGCAGGCACAAAGGAAGACCAATCTGTAAGGCTCCTTAGAGTCTGAAACTCTTTCAGGGTTGATTCAAGTCAACATACAGAACTGCAGTCCGTATCAGGTCCATTCACACTCCCGTACTCTGATGTCCGAGGACTGGAGGTGAGACCTGCACCCCACTCCGACGGGCAGCGCCCTAACTTACGCGACATGCCAAAACCCAGCACACTGACAGGAGGCTAGTGCTACTAGTCTAAGAATCTGGTCTATAAAAAAGTCTGAACACTTAAGTTCATTTTCAATCCATTCTTTTTAAAGATTTTATTTATTTTATTTTTAGAGAGAAGGGGAAAGGGGGAGAGAAGGAGAAACGGAGGGAGAGAAGCATCAACATGTGGTTGCCCTCACGCGCCCCCCACTGGGGACCTCATTCACCTCATGAGCCTCTGAGCCCCCACAACCAAGGCCTGTGCCCCAGCTGGGAATTGAACCTGCGACCCTTTGGTTTGCATGCCCGCGCTCAATCCACTGTGCCACACGAGCTGGTGCCATTTTCAATCCATTTCAAATGCAAGATTTTTCTTTCATCTAGTGTTAAGGGTTGAATGCTATAATGAGCTAAAGGCAATCTACCTGCTCAGGTAAACTTGTGAACTTGGTGTATCCATACTGCTGGGGAATTTGAATAATAAGTATTCCTGATTTTTGCCAGAGAGGGAAACTTTGCTGTCAAAACACCGTGTCCTTTCCTGGTACAGCGCAGCTCAGGGCTCACCCAGGACCGTTGCAGGCGGCAGGGCCCGCTTCTGGGGTCCTGAGAGCACAAGTGGCGCCACCCGGGCCCACCCAGGACCTGCTGGTCACACAGGGGACCTGACTGCACTGAAAGTTTGAAAACTGCAATTTCTCTTAAATGGTGGAGACGTCACTAGGAAGAGGAAGGACAGAGTGAGTGAGTCCGTGGCTCCCTCCCTGAGCGCTGGGCAGTGACTCTGAACGGTCTTGCCCCTGCACCAGGAGCGCAGCCAGACGGCACATTCCAGGGGAGGATGTCTAACACAAGGCAGATGGACAGACGGACAGTCCCTGACCAGAGAGCAGCCACACCAGAACGCTCCTGCGGGGGCCGCCGATGAGGGTTGCACGGAAGGGTGAAGCCTAGGTCTTGGGGCAGAAGCGCCAGACAAGCACAGCTCACAGGTGGCCGTGGCAGGAACGAGGTCACAGGCTGTCATTCAATAGGTCCCTCGTCACGCAAATAAAGCCTACGGTTTTGAAGAAAGCTAGGTTGATTCCCATGGAATACCTAATCTTTTAACTTCGCTGGACCACTTGTCTCCTCTGCGTTTTACGGCAAAGGCTCAGAGGCGAAGTGACTGCTCAAGAAGTGCCAGAGAAGCGACTGCGGTGCAGATGCAGCGCTGCCAGGCCCCGGACCTTCCGCTGCAGTACACAGACTCGGGGTCTTAAAGATGATGAAGTGTTCATGGGTCACCTCCATCTGGTGTCATGAGAAGGGCTGCAGCGAAGGGAAGCAGCCAGGAAGCTGCCGTAAGAGGCACGGGACCCCAGGGAAGACCCTGGCGACAGGGACTGGAAGGCAGAGAGGTTTGGGGGCCGGTTCAGACTGCACCGGGCCGGGGGAGGGCTGCGGAGGGAGGGGCAGGTGCGCAGCAGGAGCCTGGACGGGAAGTGCCCTCCCACCACAGGGCCGAGTGGGACGTCAGAGAGTGCTCCCGCTGACTACAGGGCTGACCGCATACCGACTGCTGTGCCTTGCAGCCAGGGCACCGGGAGAGGGCACAGGGGCACCTAACAAGTCCGATGAAAACTCGTCATTCCTGGGACATCTTTCTTCCTGTGTGTGCCAGAATGACACCGGTGAACATCGCCATCCAGGGTCCAGGCGTGAAGTCCCGTACGCACCGTCTGCACACAGTGCTGTGTGCTCACCACCCCAGGTCAAGTCTCCCCCATCCCCGTTTATCTCCCTTTACCCTCTCCCACCTCCCCCACCCCCCCACCCCGTCCCCCTGATGTCACCGTGCTGTCATCTGTGTCCCTGAGGTTTTTCACCCAGCCCCCACCCCTCCGCTCTGTCTCTCTCTGCACCTGTGAGTCTGTGCTCTCAACACCTTCAACTCACAACAGTGAGACAACTCGCCCTCCTGCCCACCTGTACACATGGAAGGGCACCTGAGCGTGCCCCAGGACTGGGGCGCAATTCCCCCGGAGAACTGAATTGTAGAGAGCTAGGAGGTACTGAACACAGGTGGCCTGCACCCCATTTCTGAGTCGGGGGGTAAGCACAATTTGAAAACACGTTGGTTTCTGCTGACACAATAAAAAAAGGGATTAACCCAAATAACCAGGTGTGGTTTTTTGGCTGGTGACCCCATAAGCCTGAAAGTCGGGCCGCCTGAGACTTCGGACGGCAACCCTGCCCTTTACAACGACCTGTCTGTGCGCCTGGCTTACTCGTGCTTCTACTGCCCGAGCCCTCACTCAGTCAGTGCACCACGAACGCGCGAACCGATCCTCCTGTCCACGGCTCCGGAGAGCACATCCCGGACAGCTTCTGCCTCCCTTCCCCCGAAAATTCCGAGCACGAAAACGAGGCTCCTGCCTGCCGAAGCTTCCCCAGACCCTTCGGGTACAACAGCGCCCGCTCCTTACAGACGCTCCGCCCGGCGGACGCCGCGGAAAGGGCACCCGTGAGGCCGGGCTCCCCCTCCTCGACGCGGGCAGCGGGGGCAATGCCTGACTCGAACGAGGTCGGGGGTGCGGGCCGGCGTGGGGGCAGGTCCGAGGCTGCTTCAAGCCCAAGCCAGGACCCGTCACCGTCCACTGCAAGGTCACGGGGGGCTGGGTGCGGGATGCCCGCGCCAGGGAGCCGACCGGCCGCTGAAGCCCGCACCGCCCACAGCCACCGCGGCCGCGTCGACGACCCCAGAGCCTGGAGACCGAGGGGAGCGAGGGCAGACGGGCAGGAGCAGGCGAGGACGCGGCTCACACTCACCAGGGCTCCCGCGCGTACTCCTCCATCTTGACTCCAGCGCGTGAGAGTCCCCGGGCGGGGGGCGGGGCCTGATCCGGAAGCGGAAGTAACTGAGAGGAGGCATTAGCGTCTGTGGGGATTGGCTCTCCGCCTCCGCCCACTGCCAATGGGGGCCCGACAGCGCTAGGCCGGCCTCGGGGCCGGAAGCTGCCGGCGGCGAGGGGTTCCCGTCCCCGTCCCCGTCCCCGTCCCCGTCCCCGAGGCGTGGTGCCACGAGAGGGTCCTGCTGTCGTCCCGCTGGGGCTCCCAAATTCCCCAGACGCGTTCCTCTTCCGTAGTGCTTTGGGCTACTAATTGATGCCGCCCAGCTCCACAGGCCTGAGAAGCTCTCAGCGACGACACGTGGCCCTTGGGTCCCGGTGCCTGAAACGTGGGGGGAAACCGCACAGACGCGGGCGAGGTGCCGGGGACGGGGCGGGCAGCGACTGCAGCCTCCCTCGGAGTCCCCAGAGGGTCTGAGCCGCTCCAATCCGGACCGCCCTTGGGAAACGGACCACTACAGACGCCCAGGTTCGCCTGGACCGACTCCGGGCGTAACTGCTGCTCCCCCCGGCGCCTCTCTGTAGATAGGGCGGACGTTCACGGCCCGCGAGCACGCTGCACGGCGTTCGCCCGTGAAGCAGCTAGAGAACAGGGAGTGTTACAAGAGACTCATCGGGAAGGGGGGCCCATTTGCAGTACTGTTCTAGTCTACTGACACCGTGGGTTCCGTGGTCCGGAGGCGTCGCCTCCCACCACGCCTCCATCAGTGTTGCCTTAGAAGAATGTGCTAGAAAACCAACCATAAGTGACTAGAGAACCAAGAACCTTTCTTCCCGCCCTGGGAGGAGAGGGTGTGGACGTTTTGGACTCCGCCCCTCTGAACCTTGTTCTGCCCTGGAGGTCCCCTGACCCAAGGGCACTGGGGGCCCAGAAAGCTCCACCCCAGCAGGTCCCGGGCCATGACTGTGGCTCCAAACCCCGGGTCCCACCTGGCCCACTCACCCAAAGCCCCGACTGTCATGGGCAAGTAAGGTGCATCCCACGGCCAGCTCCAGGGCCTGGGGCTCCGCTGTGTGTCTGGGGCTGTTTGCTGGGCAGGGGTTGGGGCGGGCGTGGGGCGGGGAGCAATCTCTCCTCTCTTCTGCTCTCTTCACTGTCCAGCCTTTCCGTTCCTCCTCCTGGGCTCTCTGCCCATGTCCAGTCTTCCAGGAGGCCCAGCAGGCAGCGGCTCCATGCAAAGAAACTTTCCGCACCCCCCCCCCGAAGGGAACCAGTGGGGCACCATTCCCAGAGGGCACTGGGCACGTGCTGCCCTCCATCCGCTCATCGCCCCCAGACCCCTGGGGTGTTGGTCCTTTTCTCCTCCGGGTGAGAATGCTCCAGTCCTCACTGCCCGTCACCAAAGACACAGAGAGGCTCCCGAAGGGGCTTACGGTCACACACCTCAAGTCCCAGTCCTTGTCATTTGACTCCAGAGCCTGTAGCCGTATCTATCACCTTGTGTTCCTGAAAATGTGACTTACCTGAGGGCATTTAGCCCAGCGAAGAACCTCCCTCAGCAGTAGTTCCGAACAGGAGCTGCACTGCGACTGGAGCATGGGGTCTCCCCGCCCCTTGTCTCCCTGGCCCTCCAGCACAGCAGCTCGAGCGTCTCTCCGTGGAGCGGGCTGTGTCAGCAGCTCCTGGCCCCCGAAATGCGCTTGTTTCAGGTGGAAGTGGGGTCTGGGCTCGGATGACCTCTGCCCCCCATTGCAGGGGCTGGGGGGTGGGCGTCCTCCTGGGCTCTGGGCTCCCGAACTGTCCATCCCCACCGTGATGCCTTCAGAGGGCAGACTTGGAGAGCCTGTGAGCGGGGGCAGGGGCCCAGGGGCTCGAAGGAGCAAAGGCCTCAGACTGGCTCAAGCCAGAGGGGCCCACCCTTGGAGCTGTGGGGTCTGCAGCAGAGGAGATGTGCGGGGGCGACGTGCAGAAACGTGGTTGGGAGGCCAGAGTCCCACCCTTTCAGCCTAGGAGCCGTGGGCTTGTCTGTGGGGGCGTCCCTGGTGCGGGGACCGCTGAGGCCAGCAGACAAAGAGGGAAATCACAGGTGTAGAGGCTGCAGGGGGGGGCGGGGGGGGACGACTTGGGAAGAGTCAGGCCCTGACTCCTCTTCAGGAGGAGTGAACATGTTTGGCAAAAGTCCTGAGAAGGAAGAGTCCTCGGAGGCTGGGGAGGGAGCTGTTTTCAGCTGAGAGGGAACTAGGGGTTGGGTGGGACGGACCCCGGAGCCAGGGATCCTGAGATGCCTCTTGTAGGAAGCTCCTCTGGGCGGGAGGCAGGCTGAGGAGGGGAGGAGCAGGGGTGCAGGGAGCAGGGGGACACCCTCCACCCAGTGTGTTGAAGCCGGCGGCAGGCCAGCTCCCTGCAGAGCTCCCGTGTCCCCCACCGGGCTCCTAGCGACAGCTTCTAGCCCTCCTGCTTCACTTGGACTTCAGTGTAATTGCTTTTATCCCACAGATTACACATTTAAAAGACAACAACCAGCCCTGACCAGTGTGGCTCACAGGGGCTAGGTGTAATCCAACAAAACCAACAGTCACTGGTTCAATTCCTGGTCTCGTCACACGCCTGAGTCTGGTCCCCGGTCCAGGCACGTAACAACGAGAGGTGATCAGTCGACGTTTCTCTCCCTTGCTTTCTCCCTTCCTTCCCCTCTCTCTCTAAAAGTAAACAAATAAAACCTTTAAAAATAAATACATAAAAGACAATGGCCATGTTGTCATTACTTTTGCATCTGTCTCCCCATAGTGCGTGGCAGGGTGCTGTGTACCCACAGCAGTCTCTGAATCAGCACGGCACGAGTGAGCCAGAACCCAGGTGTGTGTGTGCACGGAGGGCGGTGGCAGCCGAAGGTCAGAAGGGAGAAGGTGAGGGAGGAGGTGGGGCAGGAGCCAGCACAGGAGTAGACAGAGACACTCGGAATAACTGCTGAGGATTACCGAGTGTTGACCGACATCGGGCATAACTACGAAGAGTTTCCCGTGAATGTTCAAATGTAATGTTCCTCACAGTCGTGCCAGGTCACACACCGGCTGTTCACACTCGACAGCCCGTGAGGCCGAGTCACAGAGGAGACGGTGCCTGGCCCAGAGTCTCGAGGCTGGGGAGGAACAGGAGGAGGAGCCCACACCAGCCATCGGCCTGCGGAGCCCAAGCCATTGCTTTTTGTCGCGTCAAGATCGGTGTGTGCGGTTACACACACTTCCAGCGTGCAACATTGTAATTTAGTGTGTCCTCTCTGCACGGCGGTCGCCGTCCATCGGTGGGTCCTGCCTGTCACCCTCTTCTCTCCCCCACAGCCTCCCCCACACCGCCTGTTCTCCGAATCCTCGTGCCGGTCAGATTCCACATGTGTGTGCTCTCCCACATGCCTGTCTCCAGGAGACTTTCAGGTTTTGGTGACTTTTGTGAAGTCACTGGTTGATTGAGTATCCCCAGTGTTTGCAGGGAAGCACCCAGAAGGCCGAGCCACGACGACTTTCTGATTTGGCTGCAGCCCCGGCTCTCAGCACAGGGCTGCCACTCGGTAATTCTCACTTCGGGACTCGGGGACACGCTGCCCACACCGGGAAGCATGAAGCCCCCCCCCCCCCCCCCGCGCGTCCTCTCAGGTCTCCCTGCCTCATCTCCGCGCTGCAGGCCCACCTGCCCGTGCCCTCCCTGCTCAGCCTCCCCTGGAGCTGGCCTGTGGGCTTGACACGCAGGGCCAAGTTTTGTCCCAGACGATCCCTGGACTCGGCGAGTGCCGATCAAGTGACTGCCTCTGGCTCGGGGTGGACAGACGCCAGGAAAGATCGAAGCATCTACCCCGATGGGTTACACCAGGGCTGCTGGAAGCGGCGCGGCGGCGGCGGGAGGGGCAGGAGATTGAATGTCCTGTGCCTGCGCGGCGGCGTGATGGGTGAGTCGTGGAAGGCCCTTGTTCGACACACGCCCGAGCCGCTGCGCCAGCCTGCTCCCCGCAGCCCAGAGTCAAGTTTCCCTGGAGGCACGGGAGTCGTGCTCTGGACTTGGATGCCCGTGGCCGCCCGCCGGCTCCCCCTCTGTGCTCGGCGCTCCCCGCCCATCGCTGAAAGACCCAGACGTGGAGGGGGGAGGGAGGGAGGAGGGAGGGAGGGAGGCTCGAACTCCCTTCCCAGGAGCCTGGGCGCTTCGTGGGAACGGGCGGCCCCTCAGGACTTCCCTGACAGCGCAGCCCACCTTCTTCCCAAACAGCCAACCAGTTCTCGGCTCCGGAAAGGGGCCCGAGTCCGCGGAGGCCGCGGTGCTCAGCGTCAGGCTTCCACTGGCACGGCCCTCACCGGGATGTGTTTCCTGGGCTGTAAAGGGCTGGGAGCCCCCACCCCGCCCCCACCCCACCCCCAACCGCAGGGCCAAACGCAGGAGAAAGGGGTCAGCAGACCTCGCACGGGCCACAGGACGTCCAGGCGGCGAGCACAGGGAGGGGGTGGGGTGGGGGTGAAGTGTGCACTGGGACGGCCCCGACCTCGGGCCGTCCTGCTCTGCTGGCTCCGCCTGGCTCCGGTCCGCTGCTGCCGGCCTCCGCATTTTTGCCTCTTTTTCTCACCGTGTGGCCCCCTTGTCTTTAAAAGGCTAAATGCTCCGTACTAAATTTGGTCACGCCGCGCTCCAAGATTCCCTGGAATGTCCTCAAGTTTCAAACCGCTCGGGCGGCGAGGCAGGCCCGCCCCCGCTGGGGGATTGGCCTCTCCTTTCAGGGCCCGGCAGCGGCTCGGTCTTATTGGCCGCCGGGAGGACCAGCCAGGCCCACTAGCCCCACCCACGCCGGGGGAGGCCTCGCCCCCAGTCAACAGTCCGGCACCTGTGGCGCGCGGGCCGGGAGCCGGTCCTCAGCAGCGGAGGGTCTGGTTTGCTCGCAAGCTCACTGTGCTGCATCCACACCAGCCTGTCCCTGCACCTGCCCCCTCCCCCGCCAGGACTGCCTCAGCCCCTGCCAGAGCCGCAGCCGCTTTGCCAAGATGTCCAAGGTAGCCAAGTACCGCCGGCAGGTGAGCGAGGACCCCGACATCGACAGCCTGCTGTCCACCCTGTCCCCTGAGGAGATGGAGGAGCTGGAGAAGGAGCTGGACGTGGTCGACCCCGACAGCAGCGTCCCCGTGGGGCTGCGGCAGCGGAACCAGACGGAGAAACCGTCCACGGGCACCTACAACCGGGAGGCCATGCTCAGCTTCTGCGAAAAGGAGACCAAGAAACTTCTGCAGAGGGAGCTCTCCCTGGACGTGAGTGAGCGGGGCTTGGAGGGGGTGGGCGGGCGGAGGGCAGGAGGCCAGGGTTCATGCTTCACAAGGACCGGGAGGGGAACGGGGACGGGGACTCTGACACCCTGCCTGAGCCGGCGCTGTGACTGTGTCCCCCAAGTTCTGGTAGGAGCAGGGCTGAGAGACGCTGGCGGAACGCAGGTCAGAGGGGCCGTGGGCAGACCAGAGAGCGGGGAGGAAGGACAAGGATGCTCCCTGTCTCCGGCCAGCCGGGCAGGGAGGGCTGAGCCCTCCCCACAGAGAGCGGCTGGTGTTTAAGCCTCCGGCCCCCCCGGAGGGCACTGGGGCCGGTGGGTCTCCCACTGCAGTGGAAGGTGGGAGGGTGCAGCTTCAGGTCATCCCCAGGAGTGGGGGGCTGTGCTTTCTGGGGGAGCCCCCAGAGGAGCGCTCCCCTGCAGTCAGGGCTCTGTCAGCCTCAGGGCCCCTCTGCTGGCCCGGGAAGGTAGTTCCAGCAGCGTGTTCCCCAGGAGGGGACAGTGACTATCTGTCTGGTGGGTGCAAGCAGAGTCGGTCCCCATTGTCCCGGCTGCTGTGCGGTTCTCTCTCTCCACCTGTTTGCGACTTCTCTGGGGACACCAGGCTCGCTCCACCTGGGGAGGACTCTGCAGGGTCACCTGTCCACGGGGGGCGACTGTCCTGCGGGGTGCTGGCCCCCAGTCTCGGCGCCGGTTCCCCTATTCAGCACCCGCCGCCCACCCCTTGCACGCTGCCCATTGCTTGTGAACTCTGGACAGAAAAGGTCAGCCCGCTCCATTCTCACGGAAACCGAGGCTCAGAGCTTCGGCGACAGGTTCGTTCTCATGTAGAAACCGAGAAGGACCTCATTTTCTGTGGAACGTCTGTCTGGGCAAGAGACCTGTACCCTCGTCGCCGAGCAGGCTGTGGCCGCAGCCCTGGCTCCACACACACGTAGAGATGGGGGATGGGGGCAGGAGACGCAGGAAGGGGAGGAGAGGGCCCAGGCTCTGACTCTGAGCCACCCCCCACCGGCCCCACCCCGGCCACGGTTTAGCCAAGAAGTGGGGAGACTGGGGAGCAAGGAGCCCCTTGTCCTCCGGGCGAGGCAGCTGCCTCTGAAAATGATGAGCGAACCCTAAAAGGGCCGGACAGTGAGAAAGGCGGGGGCCCTGCTTTAAAGGCCTGGTCAGCGAACATGGGGAGGAAGGGAAACACACCCAAAGGCCTCACCGTGCTCCAGATGCCCTGCTGGGACCTGCTGTCCCTCTGCAGCGGGGCCATGGCTCCCCCTGTCCTCCAGCTCTGTGCCTGACCCTGTGTGCCCAGGGCCTTCCGGTCTCCACAGGGATGCTCCCAGACTGAAAGCAAATAGCTGTCACCCCTTCCCAGCACAAGGGCTGGTGAGGGACTCTGCCCTTCTGGAAGCTTCACCCTCACAGCTTCTTTCCTCAGCCCGTCAGAACCGTAGCACTCCGCTCCTCGCCGCCAACCCTTCTCGCAGCCCACCCAGGCACACACTGGTGTGTGCAGACAGCCCGGGGCAGGGAGCCGGGGGGGGCGGTTTACCTGTGTGTGCAGGGAGCTGGGGGGGGGTACCTGTGTGTGCAGGCACTCGGAGGCATCCTCCGAAGAAAAAGACACCTCAGGGCCGCTTTTCCCTCGTGGCAGCGGGCTGTCCCCACCCCGTCCCTGGGAGGCTGGAGGCTGGGGGCGGTGGTGCAGGGCGGGTCCTGAGCCACAGGCCAGAGAGTCAGGCGCTTGCAGGCGGGATAAGGCCAGGGGGTGCAGCCCCTGGTAATGGACCCTCCTCTTGCAGGCAGGACACTGACCTGTCCCTGGGATGCCGAGGATACCAGGACTCAGCTGTGAGTGGGCTGAGGCCAGGGAAGGGGCCTGGGAAGGGGCCTGCCCCTGCTGGGGGTGGGCAAGGTGGGGAAACAGGCAACTCTGCCCACTCCCTGGGTGTTTGACACTCTGAGCTCGCTCTTATACAGATTTCACGTATTTACTTTAGACAGAGGGGAAGGGAGAGAGGAAGAGAGGGAGAGAAACATCCGTGTGTGGTTGCCCCTCTCGAGCCCCCCACTGGGGAACTGGTCTGAAACCCAGGCAGGTGCCCTGACTGGGAATCGAACCAGTGACCCTTTGGTTCCCAGGCCTGCGCTCAGTCCACTGAGCCCCACCAGCCAGGGCTGTGTGAGTTCTTTTATAAATAGAAACCAGTGTGTGTCCTAAGCCCTGGGTCTCCTTGGGGACGGGGATCCCCGAGATTCATGCTCCAGCTCTGTTTTGGGGTTGGGGGTGGGTCTGGGCTGTGGGCGTAGGACCTCTGTTGTGAATATGTGCCCCACCCCCACCCGGGGCCCCTCCAGATCAATGCCTCCCTGTCCTTGGGGTCTCAGGCCCCGCTTCCTCCCGGCAGGTCAGGACCACACCGGTCCTGAGGGCTCCCACGCCACCTGTCCCACCTGCTGGGCCCCTCCTTGGCACCTCTGCGTTCTTTCTCAGCCTCTGCTCGGGCAGCAGGGGTCTAGGTGAGGTGGGGCGGGGCCTGGCCAAGCTGACCCTGGGCCCCCCCCACCCTTTAAAGGGGCAGAGCTCCCAGCTCCCAGCGGAGGGTCCGCCCGGTCCTTCCCCTTGGGGGAAAAGGCAGAGCTGCAGAGCCGCTGGGCAGGTGTGCAGCTGATGGTGCCGTGAAACCTTGTCCTTGGCTCAGGTTTCGGGAACCGGATCCCCTTCAGGTCAACTCGTGGGTCCTCTTTCCTCCCCAGCCCGCCTCCCTGCGCTCCTCCTGCGCTACCGGGCTGGGGTCAGCGCCCGCTGCAGCCTGGAGCGGAGGCCGAGCTGGGGTGCAGGGAGCACTTCTGGGTGCTCCCCGGGGTGAACTCACCAGGAGCACCCCCCCCACCTGCCGGCCTTCCCCTCTGCTCACCGGCCTTCAGAGCCTCAGCTCCACCTCCCCTCCCGTCCCAGGTCCTAGCCCAGCGTCCAAGGCTCTCCGCAGGGACCGGGACGCTGGGAAGGCCAAGGCTGCTGCCCGAACCCTCCCTCCCACTGCGGGGCTGGGCCTGTTGGTGGTTGCCCGGGGCAGCTCAACCCCTGACTAAGGGGGTTAGCCCGACTGGTTCTCACCCACACCGGCCCTGGAGGCCGCTGGGGAAGTCCAGCAAGGGTCAAAGTGCAGAGAGGGGGAGGCAGGGCAGGTGCAGAGGAGCGAGGACTGGGCTCACCTGTGAGGGGCTGTGGGTGGTCAGGGGTCCGGTCTGCCTCCCACTGGCGGGGGGAGGGGGGGCTGCTACCCACATCTCGAAGAATGGGGGCTTCGGGGTCTCTGGGCTGAGGCTGGAAGAGGCATCTGAGCAGACCCCAGTGGGGACAAAGCCCTCAGCCAGCCTGTCTGCCCGACCCTGGGCCTCTCCTGGGAGACTCCAGTGTCTGCTGATGGCGGAGCCTGGGGGCCGTGCCGGGAGACCCAGCAGGCCGGGGGCAGGGCTGCCTCGGTGCTTGTGAGGCCTGCACGTGTGAGCCCACACAGCGGTAACACGGGCAGAGCCCGGGGCGGGGCTCAGGGCCAGCCGCAGACACTGGGGTGCCTGCCCGGACAGACGGCCAGCGAGGTCCTGGGCTGCAACGCCCGGACTCGTCCGGACAGCCTTCTGTCCTGCTGGTCAGAGGGGAGGGTCTGGATGTACAGCCTCCCTTGGGGCGGCAAGTGCCTGCGGTGTGGCTACCAAAAGCCCAGGGTCTGGGGGCCGGGCCTGTGAGTGGGAAGGGTCACCGACGGTGACACTGGGGGATGGAGTGGACGGGAGGCTCACACTGCAGACTTTGCACCTGTGTCTGCGCCAGTCAGCCTTTGTAAAGAATCTCTCCCGGGGGAGAGAACAGTGGGCGGGGTGAGGGAACGCTGAGGCTGAGGAGCCTGGCCCTTCAGGCCGGACTCTCCTCCGGGCCTGCACCTTCTGTGAGAGGCTGCGCCACGCTGGCAGGCCGCTGGCCCGCGGTCCCTGGGGCCCGCTGCAGGCAGGACAGCCGGCCGTCGTCAGGACACTGTTTACAAACAGCCGGGCGGACAGACGCCTCTTGCTCCCACGACCTGCCCCAATCCCCTGCCCCGCCTCCCTCCCAGAGCCCCCGGCTCCTCAGCCTGCCGCGTCTTCAGCCCTCGCTTCCGGGGCAAGTGGGACCCTTGCCCCGAGACCACCGAGGGAGCCAGAGTCAGAAGTGGGGGGTGGGCAGAACCCCCACGGAGCCCTGGGTGAGGAGGTACTGAGTCTGGTGCTTAGGATAGTGGCCTCGGAGCCCAGAGGACCTGGGTCAGGTCCTGCCCCTCTGGCTGCCGGCCGTGTGACTCAAACAGGTCACTGCGCCTCTCAGAGATCCTGTGTGGCACATGCACATGTGACACGCGTGTGTCACGAAGAAGGAGCTCGTGGTTTCAGCAGAGAGCACAGGTGGTCAGGGAGGACGCTGCCAAGTGCTGGAGCCCAGCCAGGGGCCTGAGGAGCCGCTGCCAGTCGGGCTGAGGGGACAGCAGACACAGAAGCCTCGGGGGGCAGGGAATGGGGGTTTAGGTTTGCTTGGTCCGAGGAAGGGCCAGGCCGGCTGGACAGAGCCAGTGGGCTCAGTGGAGGGTTGAGGAGCTGCAGCCCCCAGGGGGCGAGCAGGGCTCAGCGATGCCGGCCTTCCGGCAGCCAGGCTGCAGGCGGGATGTCAGGGGAGGGGTCCGGGCAGGGTGCTGTGTGACCTGCCAGCACCAGGAGGAAGGGCGCCAGGAGGAGGGGCGCAGGTGGGAGCTCCGGGAGGCCTGAGGGGTGGTCAGGCGGGCGGGCACACGGGCAGGCCTGGCTGACACCTGGGGAGCGAGGAGCGGGGCCCACCCACCCTGCTGGGGGCTCCTGGAGAATCAGACGCCATCTGCTGGGAGAGGAAGCGGCAGGGGAGGGGTGGGTCGGAGCAGACAAGAGTTCTGTTCGGAAGGAGGGCAGCTCCTCTGCAAGGAAGATCGGCCCAGAGAGGCGGCAAGCCTGGGGCACAGCAGGGAGGCAGGGCTGGAGGTTCCCATGGGCGCTCGAGGCCCATGGGAGACGGAGTTGGGTGAGAATGAGGTACAGGGGCTGAGGAGGAGTGCTCGGTCTCTGCTGAACGAGGTGGGGACAGGCCCCCAGCCACGTGGGTGGGGAGGGGGGGACCCTGGGACCTGGAGGACAGTGACCCGCCGAGGTGAGGTGCGACCCCGGGTGGGGAGGGCGGGAGCCGGACACGGCTGAGCCAGAGCACAGACCAGCCTTCGTCTGCGCCTTGTTCTGGGAAGCAAAGGGGTCGGGCGGAGCCCAGAGGAGAACGTGGCATCAGCAGTGTTTTCACACACACACACACACACACACACACGTGTGTGAGCTGGCCGGGCGGGGCGGGGTGGGGTGGTGCGGAGGGGCCCCAGCCTCCTCTGCCTCCCTGTGCCGACTCCGGGGAAGACACCAGGATCCACTGGCCCACTGTCCTGTCCAGCCCCGTCCCAGCCTCAGCCACGCACTCAGGCCCCACCCCTCCAGCTGCCGGTCACACCTGGACAGATGACACTGTGCATTCCGGCCTGGGCCGCCCACAGAGCCCCAGCAGGCCCTCTCTCCCTCCCGAAGAGGACGCCCTCGTCTCCGAGCTCTGGGTCCCACAGGCTCTGCCGCCACCCTCAGCAGAGGCCCAGGTGCCTTATTACACGAAGAAACCTGAGGCCCTCGGGTGAGAAGGCCTTCCCATTCCTCCTCTGCTACCTGGGAACGGATAAGCTTCTCGTCTCAGGGAGGGGCAGCTCCCACCCCCGTCCTGCCCCAGGCTGCCCACCACAGGTCCCCACGCCACCCCTCTGGGGCTGACGTCAGCCTGGGCCTGTCTCCGAGGACCTCGCTCTCGCTGGGCCCAGGGGATGCCTTCCAGTCTCCGCCTGCAGGCCGGCTCCTCCATCACCAGCTCCCCCACCCCCACCTCAGGGTCCCTCTCCCTCTGACCCTAAGCCTGGTTGCACTCCAGGGCCATGCCGGGGCCGGCCCATGCTCAGCTGCCGCCCCGTGCTCGCTCGACCTCTGGCCTAGATCTCTGTTTTGAGTTCTAGATCGTTCTCCTGCCTCCTGGACTCCTCGCGAGTCTCAAATTCAGCTCGTCTAAAAATAAAGCAGCCGTCACTCCGCCCCCACCCCAGCCCCCAAGCCGGCCCCCTGCCCCCTGCCCCTGCCCCATGGGGAAGACAGGTCAAGCGGGAGAGTGCCTAGGCCACCACCTGGACTAACCCACTCCAGCCCCCCCAGGCTCCCTGGACTCTGGGCAACAGTGCCGCTGAAACTGGCCCTGCTCTCTGTCCCAACTCCATCACCGGCATCCCACCACGACCCACAGCAGCTGGGCCTCCTCACCGAGCTGCGTGCAGGCCTCCTCAGCACAGCTGGGTGGGCCTTGCCCCCTGACGCCCGCCTCTCTGGCTCCTGGTGCCCTTCGCCGGGCCCTCGGCTCTGCAGGGCCCCGTGCTTCATCCTGCTCCTTTGGGCCTTCACCCCGCCGTCACCTCCCCGCCGCGTGCTCCCCTTCTCATGCCGAACGCTGTCTGTGCTCTCTCCACGAGTGTCAAGGCCCGGCCCGCCCGTGTCCTCCCAGGGTCCTGTGGTGAGAGCGGCGCCTGGCTCCATGAGTGTCTATCAAATGACCAGGCCAGCCACGCAGGAAAGAGATGCATGCGTCCCTGATGAGGGCACCTCCAGGATTTCTCTCCTGGGCCCCCGCTGACCAGGGCTCACAGCAGAGCAGCTGTGCACCCCCCTTCTGCACGGCACCCCAGGGGTCAGGGACCATGCGGTAGGGGGACTTCCTGGTGACCTGAAAGGCAGCAGCGGGGCAGGACACGCAGCGCCGGGGTGGCTGCCTCAGAAATGCCCGGTGGCTGCCGTGGACCACACACAGAGCTGCGAGCGGCCAGCGACGGTCGGCCTTGCTTGCCAGGACCCTCTGTGCGCTCCTGGGCCCACCTCTCCTCTGCAGCAGAGACTCACGCACACGCATGGCGAACATTTTGTCTCTCACTTTCTAAAGAACCACGTCACGGCCCTGTCCTCGTGTCCCTAAAACCCTCCCCGAGCACCACATTCGGACACTGCCGCCGCCCAGGGCAGGGCTGGGTCGAGCCCTCTGCCCATATTTGGACACGGACCGGGCTCCCAGCAGACTCGCTTCCCCCTGAGGTCCCGGCAGACCCGCAGCGCCAGGCTTCTCGCTCTGGCTGCTGGCACCTGTCCCCGGGGAGGGAGCCAGCCAAGCCCGGGGTGAACAGAGCCCTGAGCACAGTGCCCCCCACTGAGATGCATGGCTGGGGGAGAGAGACATCGACTGGACCCGGAAACCAGGAGGCTGGTGGTCACGCACCGGCCAGGGAGCCCTCAGCCCAGGGCCAAGCTCCCAATGGGGGAGGGTCTGCCTCCCTCCCCCTGTGGCTCCGGGAACGGTCAGTCTGTGTGGCCTTGGCCATGACGGACCAGACATGCCTGGGTCCTTCGGGAGGAAAGAATCGTTACTTCCTATAGAGAGAGCTGGCTGTGGCCCCGGAGATCCTCAGGTGCCAGGAGGACGTCTAGTCCAACCTCCCGCTTCCAGGGGCCCCGCCCAAACGGGGCAAACCCCATGATGCCATGTCCCGTCCCGTCACGGCACCAGCAAAGCGGTGTTTCCATCCGGGAAGAAGGAAGGAAGGAAGACGGGCCCATCCCCTCTTCCTCCTGCTCAGGGTCATCCGCGTGGGGCCCCGGGGCTGCCTTGGGCCTCCTGCACCACCTGGGTGCCTCGTGCCCGGACCTTGGCGATGGCCTCCAGCAGTCTCCTTCCCTCTGACTCTACCGGACAGATGCGCATCCATCCCCAGGCTGCTGCCAGGGCTCACTGTCAAGTCCAAGTCTGACGCCCCTGCCCTGGCCAAGGGCCTGTGCTGGCCCTCTGCCGTCGGCCCACCCCGGGGCCGTCTGCAGTCGGGGACTCTCTCACTGCCGCCCCCTCAGGCCCTGGGGACAGAGGGCTTCTCTCGCCCCCATGTGCTGTGCTCCTGGAAGTGACATGTTTCTCCCCTCCATCCCCTCTCCTCCAGGGGGCTCAGCTGAACCCTAGCGTCTCCGACACCCCAGAGGCCCCCGCGCAGAGAAGGGCACCTGCCTGTGTGCGCAGGGCCCCAGGGGCAGGCCCAGGAACCGAGGGGCCTCTGAGCCTGCTCGCTTTGCAAACGGGGGCGCTGAGCTCCCTGCCACCAGAAGCATTGGGGCACAGCCGGCACTGTGGGGTCATTGGGGTGTCATCGCACCCCAGCAAGTGCTGGTTACGTGCACAGTGCTCCGCCAGGCCAGGTGCTGGGGACGGAGAGGGCCAGCTCCCGGCCGCAAGCTGCTCACCGTCGAGTCCAGGAGGCAGCGAGGCTAACGGGGTCCAGTGCGTGTTCCTCGTGTGACAGGGTCGAGTGTTGGGGGGTAGGGAGGCTGGGCCGCAGAGGCCGGGACAGGCGGGTGGGGCCCGTGTGTGCCAGGCCCGAGGTCTGGACTCCGTCCGGGTCGGATCAGCATCTTAGGAAGATCCTCTGGCTACAGGGTGCACACAGCCTGGAGAAAGGCAGGACAGCAGGGCAGAGGGGTGGTGGCTGGGCCTGCAGTGGCCAGGGCTGGTGAGGGGCCGATCTGCGGGCACTGGAGAGGTGGCCCATGGGCCGAGGGGCGGAAGCAGGAGTCAGGACTGAGTTGTCGAGGGGCCGGGGCCTGGGACTCGGGAGCCCTTTCAAGGCAGCGGTTGCAGTGGGGCAGAGGTGGGCTCCACCCTGGCCTCCACTGTGTCTCTCAGGCCCGGGGTGGCCACAGAACCGTCGGGACCCTGTTTTGGGAGCTGGTTGCATATTTGATGACCACAGCAAGTGCAGGCTGGGCAGCCCTAAAACTTGGAGCTGGCAGAGATAGCTGTGGGGTCAGGGCTCCACCGCAGCCCGCTCAGGGCCAGCGAGAGGACAGCGCGTTCCTCCCACCGCCTGGGGGCCTCGAGGACCCCACCCTGGGACCCACGGCGTCCCTGTGCGTGGCCCCTCAGGGCGACTGTGGCTTCTCTGAGGACTGACATGAGCAGCAGAGAGAGGCAGCAGGCAAGCCGGGGCCAGAGTGCTAACGTGACTTGTCTGTTTCTGCGAAGAGATTTCCCGGTTTCTCCAAAAATGGTTTGTGCGAGCGTCCCAGGATGAGTCACCGGCCACTGTCCCAGGATGAGTCATTGGCCACTGGCTGCGGGAACGGCCGCCAGACACTCAAGCCTCGAGCCTGGACAGTGACGGGTGCCCCAGAACCCCCAGGTGGGCCAGAGGCGCGGCTGGGCCTGGCCACACCTCGGGCAGTGTCAGGGCCCCCGTTCCACCTGGCGCTGGGGCATCAAGGACCACACAGGGCTCCCCACGGCCAGGCGATCCTCCCCTATCTGTTGTCCCTCAAAGACTCAGGGGGTCCAGCAGGTGAGACGTTTCATGCCAGAGCCCCACCACCCAGCACGTCCCGCTCCCCTCATTTACACTGAAGTGGACAGTGCTCGCTCCCCGTGGGAACTGATCCGAGGACGGCATCAGAAAACGTGCTGGTGTCCCAGGGTCGCCGCCACTGGCCTTCCCTTGGCCACTGCTCCGGCCAGAGATGGAGCCGGTTTGGGCCAAAACGATGAGCCGGGGGCTGCATGCCCGGCCTGAGACCCTCCGGCCTCCTGCTCGGCACCGTCACTCACCACCGGGCACCCAGGGGCCAGCAAATCCCGTCTGTCTGTCCTTCCGCCCAACCGTCCAGGGTTTCTGTTTACTCTTGGGAAATAGGTGGAGGAGTGGGTGCTCTGGGGCGCGGAGCTTGAGGGGCAGGGACAGTGCTGTGAGAGGCTGACTTCCCGAGAGCTCCCTGCGTCTGCCCGTGGCCACGCTTCCCGCAGGGCTCTCCCCGGAGCCTGGGAGGGCGGTGACCCCGAGTGCGCCTCAGAGCAAAGCCCAGGACCCAGCCTTCGGCCTCGGCACCGGTGAAGGAGCAGCAGTGGGGCCTGCCATCGGCGGGCTGGCGGGTTGGGCCTCCACCGGTGCGGGCGCACACACAGCGTTGGAGGAGGAGCCATCAGGGCAGGTGCGGACCAGTCACTGACGAGGACACACCTGCGGGACTGAACGCAGGGCCTTGAACAGAGGGGTCACGCGTGCATAGCCAGTCACGGCGCCGTTTGTCCTGACCACTGGACGCAGGGAGCAGTCCCACGTCTGTCCTCGGATGAGTAGGTCCCCGAGATGGGCCGTCCACAGGCTGGCATGCTGGCCTGCCTTGGAAAGGAAGGACATTCTGAGTGTGCCCTTCGTGAAATGTCCACAGTCAGTGGTGATGCCGTCCACGGTGCCGGGCGTGAGATTCACTTGCCCGCGCACCCTTCCGCAGTGGGACCTGGGGAGCCCGGGGCCCTGGCCTTGGTCCCAGAGGTTTCCAGGCGGCCCAGAGAGGGGCCACGAGAGGGCCACGCTGTGCAGTGGCAGATCTGGGGTCGGCCACTTAGCTCTGGGCGAACCTGACCCAGCCACACGGTGTCTGGGCGGGAGGCGGAAAGACGGGCACACAGCAGCCACCTATGGCCCGGTGCTCACTTGTCAGGCCGGGGTGGCGGGTCTCTCTACGGGCCGCTGCCTCCCCAGGCCAGCCCTGTCCCCAGCTCCTGGCGGCCACCCCACCTTTGAGCTGCCCCTTCGCACCCTGATGGCAGCAAGGCAGCATTTCCCCACCTTTATTCCACTGGGGTCCCCAAAGGGGGCACACGAGCCCTTCTCTCCCTTCCTTCCTTTTTAAATTTTTTTAAAGATTTTATTTACTTGTTTTTAGAGAATGGAAGGGAGGGAGAAAGAGGTGGAGAGAAACATCAACGTGTGACTGCTTCTTGCACGCCCCCATATGGGGGACCTGGCCCGCAACCCAGCCATGTGCCCTGACTGGGAATCGAATCGGCCACCTTTCGCTTTACTGGATGATGCCCATCCCCCCGAGCTGCTCCGCTCAGAGCCCACCAGGCCCTTTTCTGTTGCGAGTCTGTGCCGAGTCCTGTGGGAAGCTGGCGTGGGAACTCTGTGCTGCCGCGGCAGGGCCCTGGCAATGGACTGAGGAGGGAGCCTCCTGGAACTTCTGTCGGGAGCACCTGGCACCTCAGCGGCAGGTCCCACAAACCCTGGGCCTCCTGCCTGTCCAGCCTGGCACGGGGGCTGCTCTCCCAGGGGACCTCGCAGAGCGGGGACCTCGAAGAACCAGGACTCCGGCACATCTCAGAAGGTCCCCAGGTGGCTGCAGGGAGCATGGCTCTGGCCCCAGCCCTCCTCAGAGGAGAAGCAGCAACATGCAGTCTGGTGATGAGCTCACTGGGGATGCCCTGAGCAGTCAGTGTCCCCAGGGACTTCAGCCGGGGTCTGGGGGCAGTCCCTGCCCCTGAGCTGGGACATTCTGGCCACCTGCAGACAGAATGCTGCAGGCCCTGAACACCCCAGTGGCACCCCGTCGGCCTTTCACTGGTGGAAGGGCAGATGCAGTCCCCTCCCCCGGGCCCTGTCCCTCAGAGGTCTTGGTGCTGCCTCCGGGAGGCCGGGTCCCTCGCAGAGCCCCAGGGCAGGCTCCCCTGCAGAGACCTTGGCTGCCACAGCAGGTGCGGCACACAGGAGAGGGAGGCCTGAGTGTGGCCTGAGCTCACAAGGCCGGTGCTTGTGGTTTGGGGACTTGGATGGGCGGCAGCCCCTCTCTTGTGCCCCTCTGCGATGCAGGTGGTGAACGTCCTCTGGGCCGTCCGTAAATTGTCGGGAGCACCTGGTGGCCCCGGCGGCCCAAGGCCCGGAAGCCGGGGCTCTGTTCCCCGGAACCTGCTAGACCCTTCTCGTGGACCCCGACCCTCGGACAGACGCAGGCCATACCATGTGGCCACGCGGCCTGGAGGAGACAGGGAGGGCGCGCAGCTGGGTCTTCGCACGTGTCCCAGGCCGCTGGAGGTCTCCAGGGTCACCTCTGCACCCCGCCTCCAGGAGGGGCTCCCAAACCGCCCGCGCTGCCCCAGCCCAATGCCCCCAAAGGGAAGCAGACGGCGGCTGCCTCGTCTCGGCTGGAGGCCCCTGCTCCTCGGAGCCCCTCTTACTGCAAGGGGCAAGCTGCCAGTGAGCCTGGAGGCAGGAGCCCAGGCCGAGAACAACCTCTGGGGGCAGCGGGATGCACCCCTGGTTCTGGAGGCAGAGCAGTTGGCCCAGACTCCCGCTGGGAGAGGGAGGGGGCAGCCCGGCTTTGCTCTGCTCCCGACGGGCTCCCTCTCCTTTTAAGGCAACGCGGCCTGGCTGCAGCAGCCCCCGCCCGGCTAGCCCGCCGTTCTGTTCGGAGGAAACCGATTCATCAGCCCTCCCCTCCAGCCTGTTTTTCACGAGGTTCTTTTTAAAGGCCTGGCACTGCTTCCCAAGCGCAGACATGTGGCAGACCCCGCAGGGCCGGGGTGTACCCTGAGGGAGTAGGGGGTGGGGGACCCTGGAGGGAGTCCCATCTGACGTGGGGTTGGGCCGGGCCGGGCTGGGGGGCCCTGGAGGGAGGCTGGGCAAGGTCAGAGGAGGTGGCTTGGTTGCTGCTGGGGACGGAGGTCTGAAGCCCCGGTGTTCCTGAGCTTGTGGGTGAAACTGGTTAAGTTCTCGGCTCTCCAGATCCCCAGTTTCCTCTGTGCGAGGCCTGGGAGTGGTGTGGGAACTCTGCAGAGGGCGCAGGGGCCAGGGTGGCCTGGCCGCATGCCCAGTGGGGACCAGGGTGAGGCAGAGCGGGGGCAGCGTGGCTGGACCTGCTTGGGGGCTGCTGCACCCAGCTGGCACCTCCGAGCCTCCGAGGGGCCCCGTGCCGCGACCACTGGGACAGGGACAGAGTGGGAGAGGCGGTCTGCTGGCCAGGCTGCATGCAGGGCGAAGGCTCGTCCTGGCCTGACAGGTGACCGGCCTCTCAGGTTCCTGTGACCGTGTGTGTCCTGTCTTCCTCACTTTCTGTGAAGTCATGGTTCAGTCAAGTCACCCCCCCACCTCTGCCCTGCGAGTCCCCTGCCACTGCTCTCCCGGCCCAGGGGGCAGGAGGGGCGGGCACATTCCAAGGGCCTGTCTCACCAGGCCCTGTGCCCCTTGGCCTTCTGCTGGGACTCTAGTTGGGGAGCCAAGGACTTTTGCTGCTAAATAAACCCCAGGCTGGTCCCAACTGCCTGTGTTTGTGCTGCAGGTACAAACTGTTTCCATAAGACCGACCGGCTCTCCATCCTGTCTGGGAGGCGGGGGCGCTGGAATCCTCCATCCCCCCCTCCCTGTCCCCTGTTCCCCAGCACCCCAAAAGGCAGAACGCCTTCCGAACTCCCAGGCCTCAGCCTCTCCTCTTAAGGACCTTGAAGGGAGAGTGTGCAGAGCTCCGAGGCCCCAGCTGCGCCGGGTGCTGCATCGCTGGTGGGTTCCTCTCCGCTCTGCTGCCAGCCGCCCCGCCCCCTCCAATGTTGGGGAGTAAACGCTGTCCACCAGAGGCCCTGACTTCTGCGCTGTCCAGTGAAGAAGTGGCCCGGGGAGATGCGGGTCTGCTGCACGGCCCACCCACCCCTGCGGCACAGCTCCTCAGCGTGTGTGTGGCTGCAGTGTGGCCACGGGTCCCAGGCCCCGAGGTTGGCCAGCCCTGCCTGCTCTCACAGGCAGGCCTGGTCCTCAGCAAAGTTTCTACTGAGAAAAGAGGGAAGATACTGTGGACGATCAGAGAGCCACACGCACTCGACGTCCAGATCTGCCGTCACTCCTGGTTTCAACACAGTGGGGACAGCAGAGTGTAGAAACACCCTCAGTGGGTAGGGTCAGCAGTTTCGTATGTTTTTTTAAAGATTTTATTTATTTATTTTGAGAGAGAAGGGAAGGAAGGAAGGAAGAGAGGGAGAGAAGCATCAGTGTGTGGTTGCCTCTCATGTGCCCCCCACTGGGGAACCTGGCCTACAACCCAGGCTTGTGCCCTGATGGGAATCAAACCGGCGACCCTTTGGTTTGCAGGCTGGTGCTCAATCCACTGAGCTGCACCAGCCAGAGCAAAAGTCAGCAGTTTTACGTTAGTCCCTCTGACCTTTGTCCTCGCTTTGAAAAGGGACTGGTGCCCCCACCCGGAATCTGAGGACCACGACCCTGCCTGCCAGGCAAGGCGGGGTCCAGGGTTCAGCCGGTGTGGCCCGGGATGCCAGGGGCACCGGAAAGTGTTGGGGCCAAGACGAGGGGTGTTCTCATGACGATTGCAAGAAAACCAGACTCGGTGCCGCAAGCCCTGATGAACACGACTTCCAAGCTGTGAGCAGAGACGGCGGGCTTTCCTCTCACCTCTGGTCCCGGCCCGGCTCAGCAGGGCCTGCCTGGACGCACTCTGTGTTCAGTGCGGGGCCGGAACAGGGGGGCGCTGGCCTGAGAACCCGGGGGTGGTCGAGGGGGCGCGGGGCGGGGACTGCAGTCAGCCCAGCTCCACCGCCTGAGCCCCCGCCCACCCCCTGAGGGTGCAGGGAGCTCCCCAGGCCGGTCCCACCCCCGCTGTGGTCACCCCGGGCTGCTCCTCATGTTTGCTCTTCTTTTCTGAACTCCCAGGACAGCGAGCACACGGAGACCAGGACAGACGCCAGGGGCGGATGGGAGAAAGGCAGAGATGCTGGCGGTGAGGCCCCGGGCCCCCGGCGGGACTCGGGCCCGGGGCGGGAGCCCCGGCAGGGCACCCTGAGGAAGAGCTTCTCCAGGGACCGTGAGGACGCAGAGGGCAGGGGCGCCCAGCAGCCCAGGGAGGAGAAGCCGCTGCGGGGAATCGACAGGGGCCGAGTCAGGGCCGCCGTGGACAAGACCGAGGCCGGGGCGGCCGGGCGAGGGGACAGCAGGGCAGCCCCCAGGAAGGAGGACGAGCCGGGAGGCAGGGACAAGGACAAGAAGAAAGAGGACAGGAAGGGGAAGGGAGGCGTCGAGCACCCCGAGGCCGCCGGGCCGGAGGGCCAGGAGCTGAGACTGGAGAGCAGGGGCGCAGACATGGGTAAGGCTGGGAACACCGTCCAGCAGGGGGCACCCCCCTGTCCCAGGGGGCCCACGGAGGAGAGGGAGCCTGTGCCGGCCCAGGAGCAGGCCCCCAGCGGCCCCGCCAAGGCCCCTGAGGCGCCAGCCCCAGCCCCGGCCCAGGCCCAGGCCCAGGCCCAGGCCCCTGCGGAGGAGGAGGCCGCGCCCAGCATCTTCGACGAGCCCCTGGAGAGAGTGCGCAGCAACGACCCCGGCATGACCGAGGTCAACGTCAACAACTCCGACTGCATCACCAACGAGATCCTGGTGCGCTTCGCCGAGGCCCTGGAGTTCAACACCACCGTGCGGGCCTTCGCGCTGGCCAACACCCGCGCCGATGACCACGTGGCCTTCGCCATCGCCATGATGCTCAGGGGCAACCGGGCCATCACCAGCCTCAACCTGGACTCCAACCACATCACGGGCAAGGGCATCCTGGCCATCTTCCGCGCCCTGCTGCAGAACAGCACGCTGACCGAGCTGCGCTTCCACAACCAGCGGCACATCTGCGGCGGCAAGACGGAGATGGAGATGGCGCGGCTGCTCAGGGAGAACACCACCCTGCTCAAGCTGGGCTACCACTTTGAGCTGGCGGGGCCCCGCATGACCGTCACCAACCTGCTCAGCCGCAACATGGACAGGCAGCGCCAGAAGCGCCTGCAGGAGCGGCAGGCGCAGCAGGCCGCCGCCGAGAGGAAGGGGCTGCTGGAGGTGCCCAAGGCCGGGGCGCCGGCCAAGGGCTCCCCCGGGCCCTCTCCCCAGCCGTCTCCAAAGGCTTCTCCCAAGAACTCGCCCAAGAGCGGGGGTGCCCCGGCCGCCCTGCCCCCACCGCCACCTCCCCTGGCCCCGCCCCTCATGGTGGAGAACCTGAGGAACTCGCTGTCGCCGGCCACCCAGAGGAAGATGGGGGACAAGGTCCTCCCCGCCCAGGAGAAGAACTCCCGCGACCAGCTGCTGGCCGCCATCCGCTCCAGCAACCTCAAGCAGCTCAAGAAGTTAAGTGGCCGGGGCTGCCGAGGGGGGGAGACCCCGGAGGGGATGGGCAGAGGGAGCTGGCCAGGCTGTGGGCGTCGTGCGGATACCCAGGGTCATCTGTCTGCCCCCTGCCTCCAGGCGACACCTCTGTCCCTCAGGGCGACTGTCCTTCCCTTAAGGGGCTGCACCTCCTCCTAGAAGCCACACGCAGCCTCTCCATGGGGTGTGGGGTGCTAGCCTTAGCCCTTCTCCCTGCCCCCCCCTTTCCAACTCCCTCTCAGGACCAGCCCAGCGCACCTGCCCCAAAGCTCTGGGCCCTCCATCCACCACGCCTCTGTGGGACATGCAGTGCTGGGACACCAGCCGTCTGACCCTCTGCTCCCTGGGGACAGGAGCACATCACCTGATCCTGCCCCACAACATTGCTGCGGACTGGACAGCAGGAGAGACATGCCAGGCTCACTGGTGTCCCGGATGGCACCTGCTTTTCCTGGAAGGGAAACAGCCCTGTGCCCTCACCCCCAGACCCAAGCTGCTGTGCTGGCCTCTGGCCCCGCTGAGCTGCCCCCTGACCCCTGCTTTGTCCTTACAGGTGGAGGTGCCCAAACTGCTGCAATAGCTCCAGGCTGCTGGACACTGTCCCCCTCCCCGGCTGACCTGCTGCCACGTCCGGGTCTGCTGGGACCCTGGAGGCCACGCTTTCTCCTCCCAGCGTTTCCTCTGCACCCGGAGCGGACGTTTCTGGACAAGTAGAGTCCTTTCCGCACATCCCTCAGAAGACGGCATGCCGGTGGGATCCAGGGTGTCCCCTGGGGTCCACGTCACAGCCCAGCCCCCGCCCCCCCGGGGCCAGGATCCAGGCTTCTGAGGAGCCCCAGGCAAAGCTGCTGGGCTGGGGGCATTCTGTGCAGGGCAGGGGCAGAGGCAGAAGATGGAGAGGTGGAAGGGACGAGGGGCTAGGGATACCCTAGTGCCCCCCCCCCCCGCTAATCAGGGCACATGGTTGTGGGGCAGCTGGCCTGATGGACGTGCCTGGGGGCAGGGGTTGACAGACAGACAGACAGCAGCCGGACCTGAAGGTTCGATGCCAAAGCAGACATTTCGCTACACCCACCCGCTGCTGTTGTGAATGGCTGTGTCTTTTCCATAAGATTTTGATAATATATACAAGCCTTTAGCTTTGAGAGGCTGTGTCCACCTCTATCCTGTGCTCTGGGCCCCGATGTGATGCCCACCTGGGCTCCCTGGGGGTCCCCAGCCACGCCATCCCAGTGGCTGGAGCCCAGCTCCCAGGACGGTGTGGGGACAGCCTCCCCACTGAGCCAGCTGTTCAGCCCAGTGGCCAGGCCTTGGCCGGCTGGGCCACTCCTGTACTGTGTCAGGGGTAGGCCAAGGGGGCCCAGGACTGGGACCTGCATTCGGGACGTTCACGCCCTGACCCTCCCTGAATACCGGGGCACACTGCCAGCTCCTCACGGCGCCCATGTCCCCTAGCCCAGGAAGCAGCCCTGCCCTGGCTGCGGGCTGTCCTAGCTAGAGGGGACTCCGGGCCCTCCACCCGGGTGCGTCCCAAGCATCCCTGAGGTTCGATGGTGTAACGGGGCTTGTCTGGCACTGTACAGCTGCGCATTGGCTCGGTAGGGGGTAGGCAGTTTCTCCATCTTGGGGTGCAGGCAGGGTCTCTGCTAGGTCTGGCTGAGAGCAGAGGGCAGGCTGGCCCTGCAAGCAGAGCTGGGGCCCCAGGCACCCCCTCCGCGGCCCTTTATGCCCCAGGCTCCAGGAAGGGACCTCGAGAGCTCCCGTGGCCATCCCTTAGTTTTGGTTGGGGGCTTTGCGGCTCCGGCGGACGCTGCACTCCGACGCGGACGCCGGCAGCACCCCGGCTCCGCAGAGAGCTTTGCAGAGAAGCTTCGGCCGGAGAAGGTGGCCAGCGCCCGCACTGCCCCTGCGCACGCAGGTCGGGCGCCGCGGCAGCTTTGCCCTGCAGGTCTGAGGCTCCCTCCGCCCCAGCCGGCGTGCACAGCCTCCTGCCAAACCAGGGATGAGGCTTGGCCGCACTAAGGACATCTCCGTCCACCAGCCACAGGGCAGCCCGCCTGCGGGTTCTTCCTCCGGCCTTTGGGCGCGGCCAGGCCCAGCCCGTGGGACGTTGCCTCCGGGCGCGGGAGCACAGCGCAGCGTCCCGGCCCCTATGACGTCACCCTCACCTCGCAGCGGCTGGAGCGGGGGAGCGCAGCGCCACCTAGTGGCGGGTCCCCGCGCAGCGCCCCTCCCGTGCGACGTCACCTCCCGGCGCCCGCCCGCAGGGCCGCCCGCGGGGACACCCAGGGCGCCGGAACTGGAACGGGTCATCCTGGTCCGCACCAGCCTTTGGCGGCGAAGACAGTGGGTTCTGCCGACGGACACGTCCTCTGCGCCCCGCCCCGTCCCCTTGTGCTCAGGGGCACAGTGCGCTGGGTTTGATGTGGAATCTCCATCACTGCGCCCAGGACTCTCACAGGGTCCTGCGGACACCCTGGGAGGAGACCCCAGTCTCGAGGGTCCCTGCTGCTGCCCCCGCCGCCTGCTTTTCCGGAGCCCCCACCGCAGGCTGTGGCAAGAGCCTGCCCGCGGTCTAGGGCGTCAGGGGCTGGCGGGGTTCCGGCCGAGGCTCGGGCAGCTCCGGGGGCGGGGGAGCCGACAAGCACCGTGCGCCCGTCTCCCCGCTCGGCTCCTGGTCCTGCGGCCTCTGATCAGCAGGAGGGACAGCTTCACCCCTGTGACAGTCCCCGCCGATGAGCCGAGGCTTTGAGCGCCTTTGGGGGCCGAGCGAGGACCTTCGGGAGTCTGGAGGGAGGGGCCGCCTGCGCACCGGTGGGGCTGGCCGGTCGCAGGGGCGCGGCACAGTGGGGAAGCTCTGTCACCCACGGGGGCGCACCTTCCTCGCTCGGCAGAGCTCATCTGGTGGCTCCGCCAGAGGAGGGCTTGGTTGGTGGTGCTGCGCCACCCGGCCCCCGCGCTGGGCGCGTCTCTGGACGGGAAGGACGCCGGGCCACGTGTGTTCCCGCTTTATTCCAGCAGCCCGGCGGGTCGCGCCCCAGCCCACAGGGGCAAACAGGGAAGCCCAGGGTCGAGGGACTGCATGAATCCAGGGACCGTGACCCACGCTGGCACCTCCTTCCCTGGCCCCCAATAAAAACAGCACCCAGGCCCCGCCCCTGCCTTCAGTCTTCGCCCCCACTTCCCTGGGGCTCTGTCCCCCGCAGGCCCAGGGCGTGGCTTGGTCCCAGACCTGACCAGCAGAGGACCCCTGCCCACCCGCAGGGCCAGACGCAGGGCCACTGAGTGCAGAGGGACAGCAGAGAGCTCGGGCCCCTCTGGCTCCGGGGAAGGCGGACTGTGGTGGCACTGGAGGGAAGAGCTGAAAGCCAAGGAGGTGGGATGAGGGTGGGGCTCCGGAGCAGAAGTGCCCCTCACCAGGCCACGCAGGTGTGGGGAGAGCCAGCCTGGCGGGGGAGCCTCAGCCCCAGGCAGAGGGAGTTGGACAGGGACCCAGGGTGAGATGGGGGGGTGGGGAGGGAGGACCTGATGAAGGCGGTGGGGGACGTGGGCCGGGGGCTGCAGGAGCAAGGGCTGCAGACAGCTCGCTCACCTGCAGGCTAGAGAGGAGGCCGGGGAGGACCCACGGAGCTGGGCGGCGGGGGCAGGGGGCCTGAGGGGTGCAGGCACACGGGCTGCAGCAGGTAGCCTCTCAGCGGGATCTCCTGGCCTAGGTGGGAGACAAGGCTCAGCTGGGGGCTCCTCTCCCACAGGCACCATCGCCTGCACCCAGGTATCACAGCTGGCCGGCCTCCAGGCCTTGCTGACCAGAAAGGGGCCAGGAGCTGGGCATGCTAGTGGGCGGGGCAAGGCGGAGCGGTCTGGGCTTGGCTGGCTGACGCCCCCCTACTCCCGCAGGTTTCCAGGACCTCAGGAGCCGGAGAGCACAGCCCAGGGAGGGACCCACTTGGGCAGCTTGGGGTTGGTGGCATTTTGCAGAGCTGCCCTCAGGGGTCTGCCAGCCCTCCCTCTCCCACACCGACCTCCCAGGCCCATCACTCACACACAGAGAGCTCACTCACGACTCTGGAGCCCAGTGCTCAGCGGGTGCCCTGTGCCTGCAGGGCCTGCGCAGCACACGCTCCACTGACCGGCAGCACACTGGGCACGCCTGAGGCTGAGTGCTGGTGCCCACGTGCACCCCCGGCAGGCATGCAGAGGGGCTCACACACGCAGAGCTCTGGCTGCCCCTGAGATTGGCCCGGCCTGCCCAGGCCTTGTGCCAGCACTGTCCGTACCTGCAAAGGGGCTCTGCAGCTGCTGGCGGCGGTGGGACAGGTAGCGGCAGGTGCAGAGGAAGCAGCAGAGGGTGGTGGCCACCACGGCCACAAACAGGATCAGGGCTGAGGCGACGCCTGCCACCACCTTGTGACTTGAGACAACAGTGCATCCTCGCACCTTGCAGCACCCCCGGGGGGGGGGGGACACGACAGGGGAGGCACAGACTGCATGCCGAGGCCACCCCACAGGTGAGCAGTGGACCTGGGAGTCAGACCCGCCCCCTCCTTCGGGCCATACCTCCCTCCCCAGAGCTGCCCTATAGCCTGGGTGTGCCCCCTGCCTCCCTCCACGGGATCGAGGGTGCCCCAGCCCCAGCCGACGGGGAGAGGTCGCTGTGGGGAGCCTGGGCTTTGGCTCTGGACGGGGAGGTGGGCAAGGCAGGAGGACCAACCGGCTGCCAGGAGGCCAGCCCACCTGAAGCGCAGGCACTGCTTCTGCTGAGACTCTGAAATGGCCAAGCTTGGGTCCCTGCAGCAGAACCGGCGGTGGCAGGTCCCACAGCAAAAGCTGAAGGGCTGGCAGCTGAACCCCGGGTGCCAGGTGTCGTTCTCGTCCAGGTGCCCCAAGCAGTTCGTGCCAGCCAGTGCTGCGGGCAAGGTGGGGTCCCGGGGGCTGCCAGGCCAGTCCTCTGCCTACCCGCAGCCCCACTCTATGGCCCCCACCTCCCCGTGACCTGTCCAACGGTACCCCCAGCCCCAGTAAGCCCCAGGACCTGGTGGTCCGCAGCCTGCCAGTGCCGACAGCCTGCGAGCTGCCCCTTGTTTCTCCCTGAGGCGCTCAGCCCCTGACCCCAGGGTCAGCTTCCCAGGGCCCAGACTCCATCCCTTTCCCCTGCAACTCCCTGCCAATTGCCAGCACCCCCAGGGTCTCAGGGGCCCCAACTCCTGGCTCCCTGCCCTTACCCAGGGGAGCCCCCAAAACCAGGAGGGTAATGGCTGGGAGCAGCATAGCAGCACAGGGTTGCTGTGGGGACCAGAGCTGCTGGAGGCTGCCTGCTGCCCAGTGCCGTTGTGGTGCCAGACTGGCTGAGGCTGGACCCCAGTGACACTGCCTGCCAGCCACACCCCCAACCTCAGCTTGTGCCCTCCCTCCAGGGTGGCTCCTGCCATCTGCCGCAGGCACATGGGCAAACCCTGGAGGGACAGGGCTGGACCTTCCCCTCAGCCGTGTCCTGCCCAGGGCACCCGGTGGAGGGAGCAGGAGGAGGCTGGGCACCCCCTGCCCCCACGCCCAGAACACAGGCCCCACTGACAAGTGGCTCAGAGAAGCTTTGTCCGCAGCTGCACGAATCCCCACCCCCGCGAGGGGACAGCGCTGGTGCACCCGGGTGGGGGCATTGCCTGGATGGCACTGGGCAGAGGCCCCTCCCTCACCCAGCTGCCTGCAGAGGCATCGCCTGGCCGGGGCGCTGGAGGGCAGAGTCCACTGAGTGCAGTGTTTTTTGGGGGGTCCATCAGTCCCATAGGTGTACACAGAGTGTTGGGGACTACACCCATGCTTTGTGGGTGCCCTGACCAGGGGCCGCAGGCCAGGCGAGGGAGAGCACCTCACCAGGTAGGTGAACCAGGGCCTCGCTGGAGACCCGCAGTTCTGTGGGCTCAGGGAGGCCAACAGGTGTCAGCAGGAGCGCTAGCCCCCCAAGGCCACGCTCTGGTCACCCAGGGAATGGCAGGGCGACGGTGCTCCAAGCCGAGGGGATCAGGTAAGGGCCGTGGGGGAACCCCGCCCCCAGGAAGGACAGGCACCGGTTGCCCCTTTCCGGGGTCACAAATGGGTGCCGGGAGGTCACAGTGCAGCAGGGAGCAGGGATGTCCTGGTCTCATCTCCAAGGGCCCTGTCAGGACCAGGGCAGGTGCTCACCCGCTGACTAGCCCATGGGACGGGAAGAGGCTTCCACAGCGCAAACCTGAGCGAGTGCTCGCTCCCCAGGGAGGGCACGTGGCTGCTGGGCTTCCCCAGGATGGCTTGTGGCCTGGTGGCCTCACCCAAGCATTGGAGGGGGCAGAGGCCGCAGCCCCAGGGACAAGCCGGCATGCCCACGGCCCTGGGGGACTAATCAGGAGCTGTGAAGACGCTGCCGTTGGCAGGGGCCAGGGACCTGCCCAGCTCCACAGCCGACAGACCCAGGGGTCTGGATCCTCAAAGGTCACCCCTCCTAAAGATGTCCTGCTGTCCAGAGGCGTGGCCAGCACTGCCCCCCCCCCTTCTGCTGGGGTCTTCTATAAGTGCTGCCGCTTCTCTGGAACAGGCGAGGCAGCCAGGGTCCGCCCCGCCACTCCTGCCCTAGCCAGTCTGAGACCATCACTGGGGGTGGCTGTGGCCTGCTGGTCGGTGTCCAGTCGCCACCTGCCCAGTCCTGTGCTGCCCCACGTCCAGGCCCTCCCCAGCTGCTCACGAGATGACGGGCCCGCACCGCAGTGCTTGGGCCCCAGCATCCTTCTTGCCCAGGGGCCCACCCTCTGCGTCCCGCAGGCAGCGACTTGTGACAATCAGCGTCCTTTTCCGGCCTGTTACCTGGTGTTTCTCCTCTCCCTTCAACTGTGCCCACCTCGTTCAGAAAACCCTGGGAGGGATAGCCCCAGGGCCTCAGCTGCCCTGTGCCAAGGCCAGAGGCCACAGGACCTGAGCGGCCAGCCCCACTCAGAGCGACAGGAGTCTGTTCAGCCCGAAGGACTTAGGACAGGAGCCAGCTCTCCCCTGGAGGCAGCACCTTGGGTGGGAATGGTGCCCACTGCGGACGGAGAGGAGGTGGGGCCGACGTGACGGACGGTGCCAGGACTCAGGAGTTCCTGTGAGCCAGGCGAGCAGCCTGTGGGTGGCCCCGAGCCCCCAGACCCAGCAGTCAGTGCTACTGCCCGGGGCCGTCCTGGGGGCCTACACCAAGGGCTGGCTTGACCTCGAGCGACCTCAGCTGACCCCACAGCGGGCAGACCTGCTGTGTTTCCCACGGTGGCGCGTCCCCAACTTGAGAGGGCGACACAGTGGAGGCAGAGGCGGCCTCGGCACTGAACAAGTGGGCGGCAAACACATCCTTCCTGACTTGCCGGGGGGCTGTTCACCCAGCGAACCCCCACGCCTAGGCTCACTTCGCCTGCCAGTCCCTGCCTGCACGGCCACAGCCTCAAGGAGCCTCCTGCAGTGGTGAACACGGGGCTGGAGGGGGCCCGGCAGACAAGGGGACCCGGGACTCCCCCCTCCCCCCGCTCACCCCTCCCCAGGGAAGAGGCGGCGGTGCGGTCCTGTAAAGGGGACTTTACTCTCCTAGAAAAATACACGCTGCACGGCCGAGTCCTGAGGGAGTGGGCGGCGGCCTCTGCGTGTCGGGGGGGGGGGGCGTATTAAATATAGTCGGGGAGGTGGACTTTAAAAAACCAGTTTTTCCTGTTTTTTTCCCCCTAAAAAAGGAGAAACAGACTGCCAGCGGCGGGGCTCCCGCCACGTGTGCGCACACGCCCACAGGAGCAGCGTGGGGGCCGTCATGCAAACGTGGGGGGGCCTCGGTGCTGCGCCCCACTGGGAGCCATGCCAAGACCCGGTGCGTCCGTGCGGAAGGGGCAGAGGCCGTCCCATCCAAACCTGCCAGACGCCCCATGGAGGCGAACAGGCCGCTCCAGAGTGCGGGCAGGCAGGGCCCCTGCTCCCGAGGAGCCCACCACCCTCAGACTTGGCACCCTGGTGGGCACGAGTTTCCGGACCGGCCAGCTGAGGACTCCGGGGCCGAAGGTGCAGGTGGGGAGCAAGGGGCTCTGGAGGCGGGCCGCCTGCAGGGACATGGAGAAGTGTCCTGTCCTAGTGTCGCTCCGTGGCTGCACCCCCGGGCCTGGTCCCGGCCGTCGCTGGGGTCACGGCAGAGGGGGGCCCAGGCAAAAGGCCGCTCCAGGCAGAGAAGGACGCAACCTCTGGCCTCACGGGGACTGAGGCAGTAACACCACCCGTCAGATCCCGATGGTCTGCAGGACCCGCCTCTCGCTGTCGCTGAGGTGGCCCGAGAACACGGCGTAGCAAGGCTGCTGGGCGAACTGGCAGAGGAAGTCCGTGAGGTATGCCTGGGGGTGAGGGTGGGGCGTCACAGAGGGCTGCAGGCCCCCCCACTGCACTGTGCGAGGTCCCCCGACCAGCCACCCTGAGGACCTTTACTCGGCCTCAAGGAGCCTGCAGGCCCCTGCCCCCATCATGAGGCCCGAGTGAAGCCCTGCCCACAGCCCACCATGGTGGAGGGGCAGGCAGGGGTGAGCCAGCGCCTCACCTGCAGGTCGATCTGGTAGAGAGGGTCCTTGAGGGCATCAGGGTCGTCGTCCTCCTCGTCCTCGTAGTAGTCCTCCTCTGCCGGACACGCCCGTGGGGGGGAGGGGAGTCAGCAGGACCGCCCTGCCCCGTGGCCCCCACAGGTCCCCCTGTCCCGGCCAAACTGCTGTGGAGAGCTCGGGAGAGGTGTCTGCCCACCCGGCTGTCCCCCGCCCCGGGCTCACCGTATTTGCTGGTGGCGAGGATGTCGGACAAGAGCTGACCCCCGACGCCATCCTCCTCCTCCTCGTCCTCCTCCTCCTGGTCCTCCCACATGTCGTTGGGGTCGTCTGGGGAGACAGGAGCAGCTGCAGCCCGCCTACCCTGCCCCCGAGACCTCACCAGACCTCACCAGCAGGCCGAGGGCAGCTCTGTGTGCCCAGCGAGGCCGGCCCACCCAGGCGTGCGGCAGACACATGGCTCAGTGAGCCGGGCAGACGCTCCGGACACGGGGAGCTGGGCCGGGCACCTTGTCCCCACTCGGCAGGAGCGGCCTGGCGGGCGGCGTTGGCCTCCATGACGCTGGACAGCTCGTTGATGACCAGCTTCAGGATCTTGACCAGCAGAGGGATGTTGGTCCAGCGCTCAGGGTCTGGGAGGAAAGAGAGGGCTGCCCATCAGCCTTGCCACCTCCCCCGGTGCCACCAGAGCCACTGGGTCCCGCCAGACGCTACTGATGACCAAGATGCGTGGGACTTAGCACTGAAGCCCCAGGATGGAGCCGGACGCAAGGCCCCTGGGGCCCAGGAGCGCCTGTCAGTGGCTGGCAGCCAGTTCTGACCCACGGCCCGCCTCCCAGCCCTTGCCCTGCCTGCGCCGAGCCTGGCCGAAAGTGGGGCCCGGAGCGCCACCCAGTCACCCACTCTTGGCGGCCTTGGAGCGGGTGCGCACGCCCTCGTCGGCACCGTGGACCTCCTCGCCCTGCACGCGGATATCCTGCAGCCGCCGGTCGTCTGCGTTGATGCCGTGCTGCAACAGCTTGCACAGCGCCACCGAGCTGCGGGGACAGGGGCGGGCAGTCCTGAGGCTCTTGGTCGGTGAAGCTCCGCTCACCGCTGGGCAGCGGAGGGGAGGGTGTAGCTGGAGGCCTGGGGCAGGGTGAGGGGGTGGTGGCCCTGGGATAGAGCGGTCCGGAGCCAGGTCAGAGGTGGGGTGCGGCCTCGGCAGAGCAGGACCTCCAGCCAACAGAGGCCGGACACGGCCCGCGGTCAGGGACACGGGCTCGAGGGGCAGCAGAACCCTCCCAACGGGGGTCCAGGGCACAGGTGCGGGGAGGAGGGCGGCGAGAGGGCAGGCCCACCTCACTTTGCCCTCGTACTGGCCGTAGAAAAGGTGCTGCCGGCTCGTCCACTCGGCCATCACAAACTCCAGGGCAGGCTTGCCGGTCGGCCCAGGCAGGCTGCACAGGAACTCCAGGAGGGGCTCGAGCTGGGTGTGCACCAGGTGGGCGAACACCATGATCAGGGACTGGGCGCGGCGACAGGGAGGGCGTCAGGAAGCGGTGGCCGCAGAGCCCACGACCCACTGCGCCCAACCCGCTTGGGGGTGGCCAGCGCCCAGGGGCTCGGGACCAGCGAGCCGCCGCCACCCCCCCACCCCTGGGAGACAGCCCCGCGCACACCCCTCACCTGCATGACGCTCAGCGTCTCCGCCTGCTGCATCTTGCTGAGCACGGCGCGCAGGATCTGGTCCAGGTTCTCGCCCAGCTCGCGCCCGGCCTTGGCGATGAGGGTGGAGACGAGCCGGCCCACGAAGGCCGCGGTGAACTCGGAGGTGCGGGGGTCCAGCAGCTGGCTCACCACCTGCACCACGTACCACAGCCCGTTGTGGCCCTGCTCATCCTGCCACCGGGCCACTTGCTCCAGCGCCACCGACACGTAGGCCCGCAGGCACTCTCCGCCGTTCTGTGGGGGACAGGTGGCCAGCAGGGTCAGTGGCTGGCAGCGGACCATGGGGGCCCTCGCCTGCGCCTGTCCGAGGGGCACGCCGCGCGTCTGCTGGGAGACCCATCTGGTGCTGGACCGACACGTCTGACACGCAGCGTCGCCGGGGGACTCCGGGTGCCTGGAGGTGTCCGGAAGCCTAGCCCTGCGACCCGCTCATCCACAGAGCCTGGTGCGCACGCCTGCCACCCCTCCCACAGAGCCGACCCCGGACACAAGAGCGACCCCTTCCCACGCCCGCCGCCCGAGCCACCCGGCCCTCGGCCGAGCCCGGCGGGGAGCCGGCACCTGCATGGTGGCGTTGTCGTCCGTGCGCAGTGTGCACTGGGCCACCGCGGGGAACGCCTGGCAGACCAACAGCTGCGACAGGGGCGGCTTCGTGTTCCGCACGACTGTGGTCAGGATGTCGATGGCAGTCTGCAGGGGACGGGGGGTCAGCTGTGCCGACAGCCAGCAGCAGAGCCAGGACAGCAGAAAGGGCCACAGGAAGGCAGCGGGGCCCCAGCCTCCTTGTGTGGCTCACGACTTGACTGGCACCGTCCTCTTGTTCAGGGACGATGGCGCCCCCAGAATAAGAGCCATGCTCCCCAGGGCACAGCGTCCAGTGAGGGTGCTGTGCACCTTAGCGGTGGCTGCCGTCCCCCAGCTCACACCCACCCGCGAGCGCCCACCCCACTCACCGCACACAGCCCCGCGGGGAGCTTGTCTGCTGGCGCCTGCATGATGCTGACCAGGGTGGGGATCAGCCGCATCTGCATGGGGCCCTGACAGGCCTCGATCTGGGACAGCTCCTTGAAGATGTCCTGAGCCAGCGAGGCGACGACAGGGTCTGGGGTGGACAAGGCGACATGGGCCCCCGCCTGCCAGTCTGCACATGCCCTGGGCCTGGGGTGCCCGAGGTGGGGCCTGACCCGACGCACGCACCCTCTGCCGGGGCCCGGGACCCCCACACCCGCTCCCTCAGGGCCGCCCTGGGACCTGCTGTCCGGCCGGCACCCCTCCCCCTTCGTCCCCGGTCAGACTGACCATGGGAGCAGCCCACACTCGGGCCTGTGGCACCACCGCTGCCCGCCCACCCTGCCAGCGGCCTACCGTTGCTGTACTTGAGGAAGATGGCGATGGTGAAGGGGCAGATCTTGCTCTCCACGCTGGCGGTGAACTCTGCATCCACCGTGCACACGATGCACAGGGTCTCCATCACCAGGTTGAGCACCTCGGAGCTGAACTGCGCAGCCAGGTGGATCAGGCCGTCCAGGATGCTGGGGAGGAAGGGCTGCAGCACGTGGGTGCTCTCTGAGGCCTTCAGCTGGTCACAGTACCTGGGGGGGCAGAGAGGTGAGTGCCGTCCCTGGGGCCATCCCCACCGCCGTGTGCGGTGCATTGCGGTGCACGCGGGGCCTTCAGGGAGCTGCTTGGAGCTGGCCGGACACCGCCCTGCAGGTCCGTGAGCACCGGCCCCTCCGGCCCCACGTCCTCCGGGCAGCGTCACTCTGGTCTGCGCTGTGTCCCTTGAAGCGTCTCTCACCCTCTGCCCTCTGTCCTCAGATGGGGCCCCTCCCCTCCCTGTGCCCACCCGCGGAGACGTCTGCTTGGCACAGCGTGCTCCACGGCCGCCGCTCCATCCCCGTCCTGAGACCTGGCCGTCTCGTCACGCTCCAGGAGCTCGGTGTTGTCCACACAGCTGCCCTCCAGCAAGGGGCTGCCCTCCAGCAAGGGGCTACCCTGGACTCCCACGTTATGGAGATTCTGTACTTTTTGGGGACTTTCTGCGTCTTAAAATGAGATCTCGTAAACGTCCTGTGCACACTTATGAGACTAAAGTGCTGTTTGCAGGGTTTCGAGTGTGCGGTGCACAGCTCAAGTCTTGGCACGTTCTCACTGGACGCTGCTGGGCATGTCCAATGGGACATGGTCATCAAGTCTTTCCTTTTGCTCGCCTTCAGAACGGCAACCAAGGTCAATAAAAACATTGCTTCTCTGCATTAAAAAAGGACCTAGATTGGAAACGATGGCATCCCCACGTACTTGATACATTTTCCCCAAAACTTAAGTGCCTCACAACCACGTGGCAAGTCGGCGGCTGGGCCCAGAGGCCTGCAGCCGACCGGGGACACGGACGCTCAGACCCCGGAGCGGCTGGCACCTCGTGGCCTCGGGGTCGGGGTGCCACAGTGCTCGCACCCGCCTGCTCGCCCCCACTCTCTCCTCCGGGCTGGTGCAGTGCCTGGCCCCATGGCTCCCACAGGCCCTTTCGTCTGGGCAGAGGGACACAAGTGAGGGACGTCTGGGTTGCCACCGAGCTGATGTCAGGGCCCACGGTGCTCCCTGGCGATGCGTGTCCCGTGCACAGTGCCCACCCCTGCATGGACGGTTGGATGGCGCCGGCAGGCGCAGGGCAGACCGTCTTCCGGAATTCAGGCCGCTCTCAGGGTCCGACACAGACGCCGGTTTGGATGACACGTTCCCTCCAACAACCTGACCCCAAGTTGGACGCAGCCAGCCAGGGGGCCCGCCTGCTCCTGCAGTCCACTGGGTGCAGCCCGGGCGGGTGGCTCTCTCAGGGTCCCCGAGGCCATGCCCCTGGTCTCGCTGCCTCCGTCTTCCCAGTCAGTGCTGAGGGAATCTCCCCTCAGACGGCCTGCTCCTGAGACTTCCACCCTGAGTTTCCTCGGAGGGCAGTTCCTGCCGCCCTAAGGCGCGCACTCACCCCCAGATGGCTCTCACGGCGGAAATCCGAACCGAAGGGGGCTGTGTCTCGTGGAGACCACTGACGGTGGCCTGCAGAAACTGCTGGATCAGTTCGGGGGACATAGCGACAGTGAATCGGCTGGCAGCCCAGAGTGCCCGGCCCAGGAGGAAGGGAGACACTGTGGGGAAAGAGGGCAGTCAGGACCAGGCCACGGCCTCCCCGCTGCTCGCCCCGCCCCTCCCCTCCCTGCCCCTCAGCCTGTTTCAGCCCTGGACGCAACACGGCCTGGACATTCTGAGATGTCCCTCTTCTCACTGTCCGCAGAGCAGACCAAGTCTTCTCTGACCAGAGGCCCCCCCTGCACTGCCCATCAGCCCCTGCCCCCCCGCCAGGTTCTCCCAACACCTGGGCCACTGTCGGAACCCCTCAGGCGGCAGCCAGCAGCTGGCACTCCTTCCCGTCAACTACGCCTGTGAGCGGTGGTCCACCGAACAGAGGCCATCTCAGGCAGCGGGGCACTCGCAGTCCCCGCAAACCTCGCCCCCCCGCCGCCAGCTGCTAGCTGGAGGAGGCCTGACCGCTCTGCGCCCCGCAGCGCCGCATCCTCAGCCCTGCCACGTGTGTGCGCTCTGGCCCCCTGCGCTGAGGACAGGGCCCAGCGGGCTGGGCTGCCGGCCCTGCGCCATCACTGGCACTCGGCACACAAGTCCCCGATGGAGCCCGGCCAGCCCGGCCGACGGCAGCCACTGACCGGTCCTCTCACCCCCGTCCTCCCGAAGTACACGGCTCTTCCAGAGGCCCCCGGTGCACGGTGCCACCGGACAAGCCGTGCGCTTCCGGTGTCTCAGACGTTCTCTGGTCCCAACTGCTAGTGTGCTGGGTGGGACCAAGTCCACAAAAGAGCCCCGTGGGGGGTGGGCTGTCAGGGCCAGCTGAGTGGAAGAGCTCCTCACTCCAGGCAGGATCGTCAGCATTACGCAGTAAGGCTTTCCCGTCTTCACCCCGGATGCCCCAGACCTGCATGGCCCTCTGGAGAGCGTCTGCTAGGGCAGGTGCTGCAGGACTGCGCCGACGGGTCTGGGAGGCCCAGGCACTTCCAATGAGCACGGAGCTCCCATGCCTAGAACATGGGACGCCACGGGGGTGGAGGCCAAGGGCCACTGGGCAAGGCCTCATGTCTTGCAGGAGGGAACACTCCTTGGCCCAGTGCCGCGCCCGGCAGATGCCGAGTGAGGAGGACGGTCCCCTGGTCTGCGTTCTGGACGCTCGGCCATTGTCCTGCGGCTCAGAGTGCGGCCGTGATGGCACAGGGAGCCCACGACCCACAGCCCACCAGCCAGAGTGGGCTGCTTCTGGGCGGAGGACGCCCGCGAGAGGCCTGCCTGTGTGGGAGAGGCAGTGGAGGTAGTGCGGGGGGCTTCGGTCCAGCGGGCCAGGGGCTGCTCTCCCTTCCAGGCGAGCCACAGGCGTGGCCTCAAAAACAGCACACTGTGTGCCGAGGACACTGGCCTTGAGTCGGTGCAGGGAGAACAACAGGAGACCGGGGGAAGAACTGGCTCAGCGCCCGCGGGGTGTGGACTTCACAGTGGCGGCGGAGCGCCTGTGTCAGGGCCGCGACAGCTCTGTGGGGCCATGACCGGCACCAGGGGTCTCCCAGCGGGGATGAGCCCAGGTCTCCGGGCTGGCTGAGGGGCAGTGAGATCCAGCCCCGGGGGGAAGGACGCCCCCAAAGGACACACGGACGCCTGGCCCACCCACCTCGGCAGACAGCGCGAGCGAGCAGATGGCAGGAGGGGCCGTGGGGCGGCGCGTACCCGAGAGGCTGAGGTCGGCCAGCACGACGCCAGTTAGGAACCCGTGCATGTCGAAGTGCACGCGGCCGCTCTTCACGCCGTCAGCGAGCGCGGCCTTCACGGAGCCCAGCGCCAGCAGGCACGCCTCGTGGACCTTCCACCTGCAGAGGGACGCCGGTGCCATGAGGCAGACCCCAAGCCAAAGAGGCGCATCCTCAGGGGAACGGATGCAGGGCAGGCCCTCCTGCTCTATCTGAACCTCCCGGCTACGCCTGTGGCTGAGGCAGACTCAGCGTCCCAGCTAAAGTCAGGTCCGCCCCTCGGGTGTGCTAGAGAGCTCGGGAGGACGCGGCTGGGCCCACCAGTACCAGGCCCCGGGCCCCTCACCAGTGCTCCGAGCCGCTGCTCCTGGCCTGCTCAGCTTCCTGTAAGTGCCGTGTGGCCGCAGCCGCCAGGGCAGCCGCACTCTCGTTCTGGAACTCCGTGGCCACAGCCTAGGGGGAGGGAGGGGCTGAGACATCCACCTGTGCCACGTGCACCTGCTCCAGGTAGAAACCACAACCGCGGTTGCACGTGGGGTGGTCACAGGCTGACATGGGCCAAGCGGGAACACACGGCCCTGCTGGGGCCGGGGTAATGAAGCCTGAGCAGCACTGGGCCCGGGGGCACTGATGGCAGGAGCAGACCCTCGGCCGTGGGTGCAGGCGAGATGGTGGGCTGTATCTGGGCGGCAGTGTGCCGGCTCACCTCCGAGGCGGACCGAGCCCAGTCCAGGCGCCCTGGACGCACATGGACAGAACTCATGTGCGCGGCAGGTGGCCCACGGCAGCTTCCTCTGAGGACGTGGGCCTCGGGCCTGCCCCCTGAAAGCCGGCCTGTGCTGCCCGCGGTGCTGCCGGACCTCGGACGCAGCGGCAAGGCCCCGGCCTGTCCACACGTTCCCGCCACCACTCTGCCGCCTGCACGCCTTGCCCGGCGGGTGTTTGTGGCCAGGTCAGAGCCAGAAGTGACGGCTCTGCCATCCCTGCACCGCAAATCTCACGGGAGACGCTCCCTGTCACCTCCCAAGGTCCAAGAGGAGGCTGCCCGATGCCTAGCAGGGCGGGCTATGTTGGGAGCCGGCCACTCACCAGCAGCAGGTCCTGCGCCGCGATCCTGACAGTGTAGGAGAAGGTGTCATCGTCCTCGTCCTCCACGAACTGCTGTGGGTTAGCCGTCCACACTTTGATCTGCAGGGACGAGGGGACTAGGAGTGTGGGGGCCGCAACCGGGCCACACGGCCCTCTGGCGGTCCGCACTCCCAGGAGGACGCCAGCTCCCGGTTCCGTCCTGACCCGACGCCCAGCCCCAGCCGTCTTCTCGGCTGCAGAGGAGCAGGCCCCTCACGGGGCACATGGTGTCGTCACGGCTGTCCTGTGACCCCTGGGAACACAGCCGTGACCAGCTGTCTGCAGCGGGCAGCCGGTGGCCACTGCTTCAGAGACGAACTCTCCGAATGGACTAGGCCGGACGGGACCTCGAAGGTGAAAGTGACATCAGTTCTGTGGTTTACTGCAAGAGCGGCCCTGTCTTTGCTTTCCACCAGGTCCACATCAGCCTCTCGGCTGCCTCCCAAAGGCCGGATGTGATTTGAGGACAGTGTAAATGTAACTGCTCCCGAGCTAGGGGCAAGAAGCTCGGTGTTGCCGCCAGGTGGAAACACGGTGCTGGGCCGGATAAACCAGGAGGAGGGCCTGACTCGGCCGCGGCTTCGTGTCCACCCTCATGTTTTAGACGCTCGTTTCCGGTCCAGTGACCCCCAGCCAGGCCGGGGTCCTGGTCTCTGTCCGCCACTTGCATAGAAGGAGCAGGTTATTTTGGGGGTCGGGGCCTTTGGTCATCTGCCCTACAAAGGTCGAGGGCACAGCGTGCTGAGAGCCCCCGCTGCCAGTGCCCTGGCCGCGGCAGCACTGCGTCCCACCCCTGCACGGCAGCGGCTCTCCAGCGTCTGGTCTGAGGGACGAGCGGAGCCGCATGCCCAGGACCCCAGGCCGCTGCCAGCACCCAGGGCATGCCAGCAGCAGTGGCCGTACCTGCTCTTCCGTGATCTGCATGTAGAGGATGACGTAGTAGATCAGCTCCGGCAGGGCCTTCCGGACGGTGCTCTTGAACTTGCTGTTCTCCAGCAGAGCGTGGACAAACTCGAAAATGCTGAAGACAAGGTTTTCGAAGCCCAGGACTTCACCTGCAGGAAGTGCCACGAGGACGTCAGTGCCCAAAAGGTGAAGGGCGGCGGCGCATGTGCCGGACCACGATGCCATCGGTTAGACCTGCTGACGCCGGGCGCAGGAGGCGGCGGCTCTGGGGACACTGTGTGCTCTGGGTTTTCGAGACTCAGAAACGGCACACTCCCCAGACACCAAAGGGATGCCGTCGTCCCCCGGGCAGCCCGTCCTCCACCAAGACTGGATGCTCACGTACCGTCGGAGTCCACGGGGTCTTCCACTTCCTCCGTGTAGTTGACCTCTGTCCTCACGTAAGTATGACGAGGAGTTAAGGCACAGAACCGGGTGTCTGCCATGCAGACGCCACATGGGGTGGCAAAGACTAAGGGCAAGACCCACGGCCCCCGCCAGGCCCCCGGGAAGGATATAAGGCCGCGCTCTCGGTCAGCGTGTTCCAGACGATGGGCAGGATCTGCTGCATGGAGGCCACCATGTGCTTGGGGAAGTTCTTCACCAGGGCGGTCACGGCCTGCAGGGTCACAGAGAATGGGGCCCACGGGGGAATGTCGGGGTCGCAGAGCATCCCTGACCCCAGGGGCGCGGCAGACACCGGCCGGCGCTCACCTTCAGGACCTCCATCTTGAAGCCACTGTCGGCAGTGGGCCCGTCGGGCACCTGCAGCGCCTGCACGAAGGCCTCGGTGAACCGCTGCACCACCGGGAGCACCAGCACCTTGGCCGCGCCCTGGGAGGGGCCGGGGGACACACACGGACGGTCAGTGCAGCTCGGGCTGCTGAGGCTTCGGGAGGTCTCTCCTGGTCAGGCCCTTGTGCAGGGGCCCGCTCCCACGTCCCTGGGGCCCCTCACTGCGGCCTCGCGAAGCCATTGCAAAAGCCCAGCTCTTCGCAACCACCCGGGCCTCAGTGACCTGGGCCGCCGCCGCCGCCACGCTACCTTCTCCAGCTCCTCCATGTTGCAGATCATGTGGGCGCAGGTGGTGAAGATCTCCACTGCCCGGGCGCGGGTGCGGATGCCGTACACCTGGGGGGCGGGGGCGTGGCTGTGAGACCGGCCCTCGGTGCCCAGGACGCCCGCACCCCCCCCACCCCGCTGGTCCTCCCGCTGATCGCGGCTGGGCACAGCAGGAGGGGGCGCCAAGGACACCCCTCCCGGCGTCCCCGCCTGGCTGTGTGGGAGCCCCACCCACAAGCTCCCGGAGCTTGTCCAGGGAAGGGCGGGGAAGGTCTTTGTGAGCAACCCAGAGGCGGGCTGTACCCCTGTGCTCTGCGGGGCGGGCTGGTGCTGGGGCGAGGCCCCCACTGGGGGCAGCGGTGGGGACAGGCCCCCGGGAGCAGGGGAGGACGCATGACGAAGGACAGGCCCAGGGAGCGGTCTGGGCCGGCCCTGGTCGCCGGGGCGGAACAGCAGCACTCACGGCCCCTGGCTCGCCCCACAGCCCCGCACGCACCTCAGCCATGGTGAAGATCTTGTACATCTCCGGGAGGATGACGGGGGCCACGAGCGGCATCTGCGTGTCTGTGACCTCGCGCGTGAACTCTGTGAAGGAAGAGGGCACTGTCAAAGGCACACCGCTTCGGATAGACACCAGCGTGACCGCTTCAAACTGCCTTTAGGTGGCAGTTCTGCAGCAGGAGGCACAGGCCAGACACGGCCCGGGGGCCCGTCCTGGGGCAGGAGAGCTGCGAGAGCGCCTGGCTTCGCGGCAGCAGAGGAACGTGGGCGATGGGGAGGTGAGGGGGCCCCACGGCTGGGACAGTGGTCTTCGTCTGGGCACCAAGCATCTGCACTGGGGGAGGGCTGGCCCCTGGGTGGCCCCCCGAGGAAAACGCAGCCCGGGCCCAGGTGCGGCCAGCGCCGCCTCAGGGGCCTTTGGACCTGTTTCCAAGGCCCCCCCGGGCAGGGGGTCTTTCCCACGTTCTCCGCACCCCCCACCCAGCACGAGGGGGGTGGTGGGCAGGGGCATCACCAGCAGGTGGGGGAGAGCTGGGGAAGGCGGGGGACTACGGGCCACACCTCCCCCTCCGCTCCCCGAACCCCACAGGTGCTGAGACAGGACGAAGGCCCTGGGACTGTGTGTGGGAGCCCAGTGCCCGAGTTCCCACGCCTGCTCCTTCCCGCTCTTCCAGGTCACCCCCCAGAGAGGGACTGAGTGGGCACGGCCCGTTCAGGAGGGCCCCTTGCATCTGTGGCCAGAAACACAGGCCCAGCACACGACGGCTCACACGCGGGGGGGGGGAGTGGGAGTGGCGCCCTTGCTGAGGGGCAGGACGCAGGGCGGGGCTTGCAGGAGACTGGGACGCTGGGTCCGACTGGGGACACGTGGGGAAAGGTTCTGGGATAGGCTGATGATGAATCGGTTAATCGAGCTTGAAGAGACACCCCGCCAATCTTCCTGGACTGGAAGTTCAAGTACTTCTGTTCCACTGACTGCCCTCTGTCTCGGGGTTGGACCAACGAGGACAGTCACACGCAGGGCTGCACAGTGCAGCCAGAGGGGTCGGCACGGGTGCGACGACACCCAGTTCTAACTTAAGCATCGCGCGTACAACACCACACGGGAGGGAGTGTGAGAGCGACACCACTGAGGAGATGCGCTCACACCTGCGTGATGGAACACCGTGCAGGACCCTGTGTGATGGCGGGGACTGCACTGCCTGAGACTCACCAGCGGTGCCCTGCCCATCAGCGTGCTGCAGGAGCACTTTACGGAGGTCTGCTCGGTGGGGCGGCCCAAAGCTCCCAGAGTCAGAGGAGACTCAGGCTGGGGGCGGAGCCAGACCACGCCCCAAATTCGGGCCCCTGTCCCCAAGCATGCGCGACCCTCTGCAAACCGACCAGGACAGGGCGGGGTAGACACGCACACGAGGAGCCGGGAGGGAGCAGCAGCCCCGGGGCCACACACGTCCACACGTGTTGAGCCCGCTGCCCAGGGCCCCCCACCCTCCAGCGTCCGGTACCTGTCAGCACGCGCATGGCTCCGTGGACTGCGTTTAAGTCCCCGCTCACCAGCATCTCCATGAGCAGGCTGAAGAGCTGGGGCCAGGCCTCGGGCCAGTCCCAGTGTGCAATGGCCGACACGGCGTAGGCCACGCTGGAGCGCACCTTGCTTATCGACTCCCGCAGCCCGCCGGGCAGCAGCTCCCGGATGACGACCTTCGCCTGCGGAGGAAGGAAGCCCACCCACTGTCAGGCCAGCTGCCAGTGGCTGGCAGGGCCCTGCCCGGCGTGCGCAGTAGTAGAACCGCATGCCTGAGACGCTGGACCTCTGTCCAGAACTCCGATGCACAAACCCGGCACCCTGCCCACCCCGAGACCCCCCACCCCCGGTGGCACCAGCGGCACTGGCCACTCGCGAGCACTCAGTCACGATGAAGCAGAACAAGAACCCTGGTCCGGCAGCTGTGCAGCCACACTGTCCTGTGAGTGCTCAGGGCTCGCGTGACCGGCTGCCACCGTCTGGCAGGGCGGACGCTCCTTGACGGCAGGGCTCCAAGCACCGCCCCTCTGCGCCCGACACCACATCTCCTGGGCCCAAAACGGCCACACAGCCCTGCCCCAGACAGGACACCCCTTCCATTAACCGTCAGACGTTCTCCGGAAGGTGGAATTCTACCTCTGCCTTCCGACATTCAGGAAATCGGCACTGAGAAGGGCAACGCTCCCCCAGCGCGGCAGACGGGGGCCCGGGCGCCGGCCGGCTGCCCACCCCCTCCCCCCTGCCCAGGGCCCGAGGACACCCCCCCTCCCCCCGGCAGCCCAGCCGGGCCCCGGCTCACCCTTTCCGTCGTCTCCGGAGGCCTGAACTTCTCCGAGTGGGCACACCAGTGCGTCTCCACGTACTGCTTCAGGATGACGGACGCCAGCTGCGAGGGGAGGGCCGTGGGGTCCACTTGAGATCGAACTTTCTTCCCGGGGAAGCCTTGCCCATGCCTGGCTGCTCCCTCCAAGCGCAGCGAGGCCTGGCGCCAAGTCCCAGGTGACTTACGGACTGGCTCCCCCGCCCCATTCTGCTCTCCCCTGAGGACGTTCCACTGCCAAGCACAGGGAATGACGTACAAACAGGACCGATCGGGCTGGGCTTACCTGACGGATTGCCAGGGCCCCCTGGGGATCCACGGTCAGCTCTGCCAGGTGGACGCCAAATTCTGGAAGAGCAAACCTCACCGTGAGCCTGCGAGCGACGAGAGCACGGCAGCGCACCGGCCCACTGACGCGGCAGGGTGGCGTCGGCGAGGAGCCCGACCTGTCGCTTCCACGGGCACTGGCAGCACCGCCGAGACTGGGCCCCCCGCAGGAGCAGCCGGTGGCCCGTGGGCATGGCCCCGGCACAGCTGGCCTTCCCCAGCAGCACTCTCCGACACCGGTGAGCGAGCTGTCCCACCGAACCCCGAGAGGGCAAGCCCCAAAGGAGAGCACGAGGTGAGACCCAGGGGCTGCCCGGGCACACGCCACCAGGGGAGCAGTGGTCGAGTCCAAGGAAGTCTGGCTGCGACAGGCTCGGCCCTAAAAATACAGCTGTGAGTTGCTGCTTCTGAACAGGCCCTTCTGTGAATGAAGAATACAGGGTGACCAACCAGCACGTCACTGGGAGTTCGGTGAAATCACACCACAGCTAGGGGATTCGGCCTCCCAGCCACGGGGACGGCTGCTGCCCAACTAGCCAGCCACGGACAACAACCAACCAGCCAACCACAAACCAACCAGAAACAGGCGCGGCGGAGACGCAGCCCTGCGGCGCACTGCTGGTGGGAATGGGCCCTGGTGCAGCCGGCACGGAAAACAGACCCGCTGCCCATGGCTGCACTGGTTGTGGGCCCCGCCCCACTCGGGTGCGTGCAGGAGGCAGCCCACGGACGCTCCCCTCTCACATCCGTGTCTGTCTGTCTGTATGTCACGTCAGCAGATCTTTGGGTGAGGACTAAAAGTAAGTAAATGAGTGAATGTCCGGCACACGACCCAGCGATGCCGCCTCTGGGCACCCCAGAGGAGGCGGACTGGAAGAGGCGCCCCAACCCTCAAGCCTGGCGGTGTGTTCGGAGTGGTCCAGGCATGAGCAACCTGGACGCCCCCGAGGAGGGGGAGTGGGAGCGGGTGGGGAAAGCGCCGTGTGCATACACGGTGGAGCCTTCCTCGGCCGCACCGGTAGGAGAGGGTGCGGTGCCGAGCGAGGGGCGTCGGAGACAGACTCCTGGCCACCCAGCGCCTGTTCCAAGGGGCCCCGTCTTCACCCCGTAACCCGAGGTCGCCCACAGCTGCACGGCTACGTCTGAGCTCTCTCCTGGGCCCCCCGGCCGTGGCCACCTGCTCACACGCCCGCTTGTGCCGTTGCAGAGAAGACGCCGCAGACGCAGGGAGGCATCTGCGAGAGCCACAGCTCGCCCTTTTCAGTGTTTCTGGGGCTCTTCCTCCACGCTCCTTTCTCCGTGAACTTCAGGACCAGCCCGTCTGACCATCTGCAGGGCACAGCGGCCCCCCCCAAGGCCAGCACGTCTTTGCGTTTACCAGAGCCTGTCTTCAGTGTGTGTGTGTGTGGGGGTGCACTCTGGGGGGGGTCACAGGAGGGTGCAGGGGCCACATGGGACAACATCAGAGCGTGAAACCTGGGTGCCCCCCACCCCATCTGAGAGCTTCAGGCCAGCCTTCCTGGTGAATGGCACATGCGAGTGCCCTTCCTATCGGCGCCCAGAAGCAGCACCGGGTCTCTGAGTGAGCCCCTTCAGGCTGCTGAACTTGCACCCCCGTTCCCATTGATCACCCCACACCGCCGGTCACTGCGACTGTGCATGTGCCCAGAGGCCGTCAGAAGACTGCAACCCCCCAGGGGCTGGGGCCGGGGCAGCCGGCACCAGCAGACGGCATTCTCTGCACAGTTGCACCGCCACATGAGACAGAAGCCAGACAGTTCCAGGAAAACCGCCTGCCACTCCCAACCCTCAATGGGACAGGGGCCTGCAAAGAAGAACCTTTAACTCGAGACACGTTTTGAACGTGGACTGTGTGAGCAGAACAGATGTTCCTTCTTGTCTGCAGTTTCCAGCTTGAAAACCAGTGACCACACGATCAACTCTGGCTCAGAACCCCCCTTCAAAGGCAGGGAACCCCTGCACAACGTTGCAGGGGCGGATGAGGAAAAGTCCCGGCCCCGAGTTAGCCCAGCTACACCATCGGAACCACGGGGGCAGTCGCCGGGTCCGGAGCTCGGCTCGACTTGGAAGCCACACGGGAGGAGCTGCCCGCAGGGCGTGGTGGGGCCGCAGTGTGACGCCCAACGCCACACCCCCCACACGCAGGAGGAAGAGCCAGAAGATGCCTCCCGCCCTTGGACACAGCTGCCCCGTCAGCGCCAGAGGCCGCTGAGCAGCGAAGGCTCGTCCCCAGAGGGGCACTGGACAGCACCCGGCGCCTCTGGGAGAAACACAAGTGAGCGTGTCTGCGAGGGAAGCACTTCCACTTCACGCAGCACGAGTTCGGGGACATCCCACTTGGCTGGCTGGCTGGCGTCTTTAACGCCACTTCTTTGGAAAGCACTGGAAAGAACAGCTGGAAAACGGCTTTAGAGATGGCCTGGCAGGAAGACCGGAGAGACAGGCATGCTCGCCGTGGTGTCTGCTTGGAAAGGACCAGCTGAGAGCGAACTGCAGGCAGACCTGCGGGGGAGCCGGCGGGGAACCTTCCCCAGCGGGCAGCACAGTCGGCTTTCTGAAGCTGTCTTCGTGGAGAAGCTGGACGTTGCCATCCTCTCTCCCGGGCGGACGGGGTGGACCCCTCAGGTAGCCTGGGTCTCTGCCCTGGGCCCAGGCTCTGAACCGCACCTTTGCTCAGGTCAGGATGGCACCCAGCTGCCTTCCTGAGGACCCCCCCCAACTCCCTGTCTTTCAGCCTCTCGCCATCCGTTCGCCCCTTCCTCCCGCCAGGCAGAGCGTCGTCCATGCAGAAGTGGCTTCGAAGGACAGTCTGAGGAGAGCCTGGGGCCGGAGGACAAGATGCAGGCGAGGGGCTGTGAGGCCGCTGGAGGCCTGGGAGCTGGCCCAGGTGGGGAGTGGGGAGGGGGTTCGCTGGGGACAGGGAAGCCCCCTGTTCTCATGGGGCGGGGAGACACCACGAAACCACAGCTGACAGAAGAAACTGCACCACTGCCCTTTTCCCGCGCATGGCCGCCTCCCACTTGGTTCACGTCCAGGAGCACGTCTGGGTACTCAAGGGCTGCCCTCACAGGGGACGTGCGCGGGCTCTGCCAGCTCAACAGATCCTGGGCAGCATCTGAGTGCCCAGGAGAGTGGGGGAGAGTCCATTGCCCCGCCAAGGCAACTGGCGGTGGTGGGCGGGGAGAAAAGTGCCCTCCGTGTCTGCGGGGAACAGCAGAGAGACGGAGTCCAGGCCAGACGACAGGAAAACGTCCTCACTTCTTCCCACAGAAAGGAACAAGTGAGAGGACAGTGACTCAGAGGCCAGCTGCCCTGCAGGACCGAGCCGTGAGGCCCGGAGCACCGAGGCTCGGGAAGGAGCCCCCTCCCTCCATCTTGCGGTCGATGCCGCTCTTGGCGGGCAGGTAGCAAAAAGAAGGAAAAGAAAAAACTGAGACACGAAACAGCAAAGCACAAGCACGCCAGAAACAAGAGCTGGCCTTCCCCAAAGTCGTGACCTTGTCCTAAGTCAGGCAAAAGGAACAGACTCGGCCCAGCACCGACCGGTGGGCTCTGGGGAGGAGTCCACCTGCGGCCCTGCCCTGCCCGGTCCTCTGGGCCGTGAGCTCACACCTGGTCCGGGCCACCTGCCTGCCAGGCGCCAGGGGATGCTCCGACCCACAGGGGCAGACAAAGGCCCGTGGGCTGAATCCGCCCGCCCCGCCCCCCGGTTTTATGCGGCCTGGCACCATGTTTCCACCTGGAGGCAGCGCCGAGCTCCTCACCCGCAGTTAAGGGGCAGTTGCATCCACACAGTCCTCAGACCACATTCGGCCCTTTGCAGGCACCTGCGAGGCTGATGTGGCCCTGGTGACAATGAGTTCGACAGCCCTGCTCCAGCGGTCAGGACCTTGGCACGGGTGCTGTGGGGGGGGGGTCAGCGGCACCTCCCCCTCTCAGGGCCCCGTGAGTGAGGCTTTCTTGCCTGAGCCATGCTCGCTGGCCTCGCTCAGCTACCAAGTGCCCAGAGAAGACGGCACACATGGGGCCCAGGCCGCCCCTTTCCAAACTGACCAGCCACTCGTCAGGCGAGCCCCTCATGTACCCTCTCCCCTCAGCCACAGTGGGCAGGCTCCCCCTGGAGGACGGTCACTGACTGCGGGCAGGCCACTTTCTGGTGGGCAGTGGTGGGCAGAGGAAATGGCCAGCACATGCTCTGGGCTCCAGCAACCTCAGTTTTCTAAGATAACTGCTTCTTAAGACCTCCTCCCCCTTGGAACCTGGTCCGAGCCCACCTGTCTGTCCACGTGACGGAACTGACAGCTGACCTGTGCCCATTCCCCAGAGTCACACCAGGGATTCTCCTGCTCAGCATTCGAGACTGGGGGATGGCACCCAGGTTTGCCGAGGCGTCTGCCCCTCCATGGGCCGGTGCGTGGTCACTGGCAGGGACAGAGGAACCAGGGCACAGACGGTGAACGCGGACTCCCGATCCCCTCATCTCCCTCCTGCTCTGAGGAAGCTTCTCTCGAAAGAACTCGGGGCACCTCTGCAGGGGTGAGCCACACGGGGCGAGCGAAGTGGGGTCCACGCCCCGCAGCCGGCCCAGGGTACCCGGGGAGCAGGCGCCGTGTCCTCACATGAAGGCGCAGACGGAATGGCTGGCCACTTTAAGGAAACACCGGGGACTCAGACAGAACAGGCGACCAGGGTCCCCTGCACCCGAAGGCAAATGGTCCTGTTCCAGTCTAAGGACAGAGAGGGGGACGCGGGAGGAACCCACCACCCTCCCTCCAGACACGGGTCACTGCGGGGGGCGTCCTCGGTGTCTACAGAAACGCAAGGAAGCAGACCACGGAAAAACACAGGCAGCCTGGGGGTCCCAGGCAGCGAATTCAACCAGCAACCTGACCTGAGCCTTCCCACCACGCTGGACGCAGGCACTGTCCCCCGCAGACCACCGGGGTCAGCGCCCGGAGAGGCGGTCTTGCCCACAGCACGCCTGCAGCACGCCACGCCATGTGCATATGGGTTTCACTCTATTCCTACCAGCACCCCAGATCACATGCCGAACCCCACACTTCTGTTTAATCTTTTATTTCAGAACCCCAAGGTCTGTGGAAAGCCAGCGACTGGAACTGAGTAAATGACTTGGCCCAGCCGGGGCCATGGCGCATGCGCACAGGGACAGGCCCCTGGGAGCTGTCACTGGCCTGGCCCCTGGGGCGCAGGCGCAGGGCTCTCCCTGCTCCTCCACGTCGTTCCTGCAGCAATTCAACCATGATGAGGCTCCTCTAACTGGTCACTTGTTCTCCTTCACACCCAAGGGAGCAGGGACTCCGATGGGAACGCAGCAAGTTGATGCAGGCCGGAACAGCTCCTTCTGGTCAACCCACAACCTGTGCGGCCCTCCGCTGTCCAGCCTGGTCCTTGTCTGCAGGACACTGGCAGTGACAACCACGTGGCCCTGGACCTGCCGGACCCCGGATCTCTCCGCACGCCCCCAGCTCCCCCGCGCTGTGGGACGATGCAAGATGAACTCCAGGAGGACTGGCTTCCATTCTTTCCCAGGAAGGTCCAGCGGGGAGCTTCGACCCGGCGCTGGGCACGAGCGCTGGAAGGTGTGGACGCGGTATGGAGACTCTCGCGGACCAGGTGCACTGGCCACTTCAGGACGGGAGGGCCGTCCCCTCCCGTTTTGGGGCGGGGACGCGGGGCCTGAGCCCAGACAAAGGGCGGTGGGCACCTGCCTGGCGGCGCGAGGGCGCGTCCCTCGGGGCGCAGACCGGAGCCGGAGGGGCCGGGGCGGTGCACGTGGCTCCCGCCGGACTCCGGGGCCCGGGATGGCTGGAATGCGGGGCCGCACTCGCCCGCCCGCCGCAGCGCGCCCCGGCGCCCGCACCACGAGCGGGACGCACGGCCTGAGCTCGACCCCGGCCTCCGCGGCGCAGGCCCAGCCCCGGGCCCCCAGCGCGTCCCCTCCGGCTGGGCGGCCCCGCCTCTCACTCACCCTCTGTCACCTCCAGCACCTTGATCTGCTCCTCGGCGGCCGCGCGCACCTCCTGCACGGGGGACAGTATCCCGGTGAGCGTGTCCACCAACGCCTCCTTCAGACCCTGGGCCACCGGCCCCGGCAGCCCCGAGGCCGCGCCTGCCGCCGCCGCCGCCGCCATCTTTCTCCGCTAGGCGCGCCAGCCCCGCGGCCCGGCCCGCGACGGCGACGGCTCCCGCGCGCGGCCAATCCGCGAAGCCGCGCCTGCGCACTGGCGGCGGCGGGAGCGCCGGCCTCCGCCGGCAGCGCCTCCTGCGGCAGGGATGAGGACTGCACCCTTCTCCGCCGGCGGCTGGACGTGGGAGGGGTGGAAGCAGAGGGTGGTTTTCCGAGGCTGTGCCCTGGCTGGTCTCTCCAGGGCTCAGGGGACTGAGATGCCCCTGATCACCGGAGCGAGTGCAAAGGGTCACCTGGAGGGGTTAAAAACAGGGCGGGTGGCATGTTGTGGCAGGAGGGGTGGAAAGGGTGTACTGTTGGAGTGGGAGGTTCCAGAGCAAAGAGGCCCAGGTATTTCTTAGCAAGGCTGCTAGGAACCCCGGCTGTCACCCGCGAGCGGCCAAGGAAGCCAGCTGGCCTTGCCTCGCCCAGTCCTACGACTGCGGATACTGAGCTGGCGACGGTCAGGGCTTAAGTCACATCAGCTCAGGATTCTTCCCATCGGATGACCACTCCATGTGTTTTGAGGAGAGCTCCGAACACCTGGGTCACCTCCCTGGGGGGAGGGAGAGCTGGGTCGTGTCCCCGCTGCAACGTCCTGGGGCGAAGTGCTTCGAGGACGCCCTGCAGTTCCACAGTGGAGCGCTGTGGGACTTTCTCCGTGGCCGGCAGCTTCTGTTCTCATAGGGTTGCCTGTACCCCAAGAACACATGAGTATCCAGAGGGCGGTCCATTTGCCACGCTGGGGCAGTGGCTGGAGGGCTTGTGGACCCCGACATCTGGGCTGGACCTCTGAGTCCTGGTGGAAGACACTAGGTCCACAGGGTGCCAGCAGGAACCCCCGCCCCGCCCCCATCCAAAGGACCAGCAGACATCCCCAGCAGGTGCTTTTACCTCCACCTTCAGCAAATGGCCACAAACAGCCCTGGCTGGTGTAGCTCAGTGGACTGAGCACAGGCTGCGAACCAAAGGGTGGCCGGTTTGATTCCCCGTCAGGGCACATGACTGGGTTGTGGGCCGGGTCCCCAGTTGGGGGCGTGCAAGAGGCAACCACACATTGATGTTTCTCTCCCTCTTTCTCCCACCCTCCCCCTCTCTATAAAATAAATAGAATCTTTTTAAAAATGGCCATAAGCAGGGTCACGATCCAGACCAAGGCCAGCGCTCTGAGAAACCTGGCCACAGAAACCAGACGGAGCTGGAGCAGGTGGACAATCCAGGAGGTAACTTTATTGAAACACAAATGGCATCAGACAGACAAGTCTTGCTGGGGGAGACATGCCCGAGGGACAGAGAGCTGCTGGGGCCTCTTCAGCTGGCCCTGGCGCTGATGTAATTTTCAACCAATTTATTTGAAGCCAGTGACTTGTTGGGAGGGAGGGGGGACAGCCCCCCCACCCCCCGTCGTGATTGTTACCGCACTATACACATCGCTCTGCTTTCCAGACTTCGTTTGCTTTCTCTGCTTGGGAGATGAAAGGGGTCGAGGGAAAGAGGGGCCCCAGTGAGAAAAAACATGAACACGCAGACACACATGTAGCTCGGTTTGGAGGTTTCTGCCCAATAAATTAAAAAAAAAAGAGTGTTGCAAGAATCCCCACTCCCTTTCCCCTGAGGGCGACCGTGCACCTCAGAGACATACTCTGTCCCACGAACAGTGCTGCCCGAAACAGGATGGGGTGGGGGGACCTAGCAGAGGGTGGGATTTGTTTTTTAAAAGACTGTTCTATTTTTTTAAAAAAAGTTGTTAGGAAGGGGAGGCTCCCACACAGCAGCAGCCAAGACTGGAGGGGATGTGGGGGCTCCTGCCTGATACCCGGCGCCTCCATCTCAGAGAAATGGCAGGGAGGTGGAAGGTTCACAGAAGGTGACCAGAGGGCCCACCATCAGCCTTCTGGGGACAGAAGGGTGCTGTGAGTGCAGTGGTTTTGCCTGGCCTTCATCAGCAGCAGTCCCTCCTCCAAAAGGCGGGGTTCCAGAGCCCAGAGGCTGAGGACTAGCCTGCTTCTTTGTCCTCCACCCACAAACCCTGTCACTCTGAAAACTGACCAACTTAGAAACAAAGCTGGTGTGAACAGCCTCCTCCCCCGCCACCCCCCCCACCCGTGGCCCCACCAGCTGGAGTCTGTGCATTTGAAAAGACACAGTTCCTTTTTTAAAGGACTTTGTTCTGCTGCCATGGCTGAATAGTCCCACATCCAAGTCCTGGCGTGGGGAAAGGGAAGAATGAGCCCGGGGACTCAGTTCCGGGTACCGTCCCTCCGTCATCATGATGGACTGAGTCCTGAGAACCAAGCCGAGCAGGGGCAGGGGCCTTCCCGGGACTCTGGAGCCCTACACCTGTTAGCTGCGCTGGGGAGGGCTCGGGCCACATGCTCAGGCCCCTGCTGTGCTCTGCATGGCTCACATACACAAAGGGCTCAGAATAGACACAAGTTGTCCCACAGTCTGGGCGAGCCCTTGGCTGCTTCCCCTGTGGAAGCCCCTTCGTTGGCAAGGTGCAAATTACAGAGCCGTGCGATCTTTCTCTGAAGGTTGCAGACACCCCCTTAATTCCCCTCTCCAAAAGCACACGTGCCTTTCCTTCCTGTGTTACATAAAGGGAAAAATAAACATAAGGAAGCCTGAGACAGGGGACTTTGAAATTAATGTTGAAGTCTGAATTCTCATCGAGGACCTCCTTATTTTGGGTCCCAAAGCCCCTCAGGGTGGGGACCCTGATACTTGGCTTTTCCTTTAAAACAGCAAATCTCAAACTGCTTGTGCGTTGTAACCGCTCTGAGGGCTTGTGAAAACATAGGTCTCCGGGCGCTATCCCAGAGTTTTGGACTCAGTAGGTCTGGGGTGGGGCCCGTGAATCCCATTTCTAACAAGTTCCCGGGTGCTGCCCGTCTGGAGACACACGCTGAGAACCAAAGCACTCGCACACGAGGGCTGTCGAACCGAGGGACCAAGGGCTCGCCCGCTCCCGTGAGCACTCGGGTCAGAGCAATCCTCCAGGGAACGCTCGTTAAGGAAAATAGCCAAACCCTCGCCTGGGTGCATCCCGGGTACACAGGGTTAAGTTTCAACCGTGCTGGTCTCCCTGGAGCCTCTGTGTTTTAATTGGTGTCCTCGCTTTGAGATGCAACCGCCTTCCAGTTTGCCCTCCTCCTCCCCAGGACCGGGCTGAGCCGGCGACAGGCATGCACGGACCCCGGCTGAGGGCAGAGCCCTGTGGTGGCCCCTAGGTCCCTGATCAGGTCCACCGAGGACTCGTGAATATATGTATATAAAGATTCCAGGACAAAGGGCAGAATGCTCAGGCTCTGGCCGTTGGGGCACACAGCGCCCCTCGAAGCACTGTGTGACTGACGGCCCCCACAGTGGGACCACGAGCCTTGGCCCCTCAGTAGTAATCAGTCTCCCTAGGAGCCGACCACCTTCCACCACTACTTCTGTCTCTGTCACTGACCCCTCGGCAAAAGCGCGTTTCTCCCCAGCAGTTGGCTTGAAGTCTGCTCAGCGGTGTCGGCTCAGCCCGAGGCCCAGCAGTGAGGGAGGGAGGGAGAGACATGGCTGGTCAAGGCCGGTGGAAAGAGTACCCCTGGTCTCGGGGAGCTAGGAAGGAAGAGACTCGGTTTTGCCCACCGGGAGACCCAGATGCAAGAAAGGAAGCCCCCAAACCACTGCGGTGTGAGGAGCACCCGAGGGGTGTGGAGAGAAGACGGGGAGGGCAGGTAACTCCAGACCTCATGCGCCACCTGCGAGGACTGGGTCGGAGGGTCTCTCGTGGGCTGCGGGCAGCCCTTCCTCGCGGGCGGCCTCCAGCCGCCCAGTGGTTGGACTCCTGGAAAAGACGGTGGCAGGCGCACTCCCAGAGACAGGTGAGCACCGCGGAGCCGACTAGTACAAACAGTGGCCCCGGGAGCCTCGGAAGATTGGACACAGCCACAGTGACCTGCTCTTGGGACACACACACACACAGACATCAGGTCCCGGTCTCCAGTCACCTAGTGTTTTATTGTTAGCGCCTAGGCAGGTTCGAGAAACAGACACACCAAACGAAACAGGGTGCCCCCCTTCACCTGGAAGGGACAGGGACTCTGCTGAGGTGCGCCCTGCCTCCCTCCCCGAGGGGCGGCTGCCCCAGCTTGACGCCGGGCGTGGAGCCGCGCCATCCGCAGCCTGGCTTTGGTCAGGAATGGAGCCGGGTGCTGGGAGGAAGGAGAGAGCACAAACTCCAGGTTAAACAGGCAGAGTGCTGTGAAGGTTGCCTGCGGGGTGAGGATGGAGCTGCGGGACCCAGCTCTTGTGTTTGGGGGGTCCTGGGGGTCCCCACCCAGAGGCCAGTGTGCAGGTAGGAGAATGCTGTGGATTCGCTCTTGCTGTGAATCCTGGGGCAGCGAGGGGAGTTCTGGTCTTCTGCTTTGGAGAAGCCTGGATGGGTGGGATAGCACCACGAGGAGGCTCACCCCCTGCCGCTGCCCAGGACAGGGGCTCCTTGGCGGGATGACAGGCCCTGCAGGGAGTGGTCTGGGCACACAGCCGTCAGCGGAGTCCAGGCTCCAGAGGGACCTCGTCAGACAGGAAGGTGCCCCCTGGAGGGAAGCGGCTGGAGACCTGGGTGACACGCAGCCTCTGGCCGAGAGCAGAGGGGGCAGGTCCCAGGAACAGAGAAGAAAATCCGTGAAGTGAGACCTCGAGCGTCCACCTGCTGAGGGGCTGCAGACAGTTCACGGTGGTCCCAAGGGTCCAGGGAGACGAGCGCCCCTTGGGGGGGCTGAGGCAGTTGGAATGGAGGAAGGGGTCTCCCTTCCCTCTTCTCAAGTAGCCAGTAACGTCCACGGCAGAAGGCACTGGCCGGGCAGCACCAGAAAATAGAGGGAGGGGCTCAGCCACCCGGTGGGGCGGGTGCCGGTGCCTGAGCCATGAGCCGGGGGCCAGGGCGGGGGTTAGAGGAGGCCCATCCGGGCTTCCTCCCCAGTTAGGATGTCCGGCGTGGGGGCCGCCTCGTCCGCACGGCAGGGCCCGTAAGGCAGTGATGTCAGCACCAAACCGGGCAAACAGCTTCTTCCCAACGCGGGACCGCAGGGGTCACAGCCGAGGTGGCTGGGGTCCTCACAGCTCACGGACTCGGCAGCAACAGCAGGAACAGGATCCGGTCCAGGGCACCCCGCCGCCCCCGGGGGCGCGCAGGTGATGGCTGAAGCTTTCTGGGGGGACAGTACGAGCAACCTTTTAGACCTGAATGGGAACAAGCTGACAAGAAGATTTAAATGCATCCACTCCACGGTTGGTGGGACGGAGGGTCCGGGCCGGCAGAGCGGGTGCCCATGGCTTCCGAGAAGGTCTCATGCTGCTCAGCAGCATGAAGAGCCGGTGCTGGGGCCCGGGCTCGCCCCAGAACTCCGATGCTGCAGCCTCCCCAGGCAGCCTGGCCTGGGCTTGGGCCCGTGGGGCTCACAGAAGTGGCAGGAAGCTGACGTCCCAGTCCAGAAAAGCAAGGTTCTGTCGTCCTTTAGGCCACGGTCATGGACCCCGGATCTTCCGCCCACAGCGCCCCGAGTGGCTTGTGCGAGACTTCTTTCTGGCTGCCCCCCTGGGTTCTGGCCGTGACACTCAGGCGGCCCTGGAGGTCCAGGCAGCAAGGGGAGGGGCTGTCGGGGCCCAAGTCTGGCTTCTCTTCCACCTGCTGTCAGTGGTTGTCGGACAAAGGCCGCCGGCCCTCCAGGCAGCCCTGGCAAAGGCGGGTCCCTGTGGGATGCCGATCTCTGACCTGGCGTTCGGACTGGGAGCCCCTCACACTCGCCACAAACAACCAGGAGAGGTCAGCTCGGGCTCGGACTCCGTGGGGCCAAGCGGCTGCCGTCAGGACACTGGGGCTGGTTTCCCTCGAATCCACGGGCCTCGAAGCTCAGGCGCCTTTCCCCTCGAGATGGGCGGCCGGCCCTCACGCCGGAGGCTGGCCGTGGAGCACTGTGCAACGCTTTCTCTGGAGAGGAAGGCCCCTTCTCCCACTGTGGCTGCACCAGCACCGCATGTCCCGTGTGAGCCCTGAGGATGCTGAGGACTAATGCCCGACAGCTGCCTTGCTGGCGCCCACTAGAGGGCGTCAGACTCTCCCATGAACACCCACCTGGAAAAGCCAAACCAGGCCCAGAAGGAGCCCCCAGCATCTCATGACCATGTGAGGAGGTGGGAAAACACACACACACACAAAAAACCCCAAACCAAAATAAACAAAAAACAAACAAAAAAAAACCCTGCAAAAGAAAAAGGAAAATAAATAAGCAAATAGGAGAAAAAACAGAAACAAAACAAAAACAAAAACAAAAAATAAAAAAGCAGAGTTTATTGACACCCACGCCGGTGGGGTGAGCGGGTGTGGGACGGCTGGCCGTCCTTCCCGGCAGGTGACACGTGGTTCTGTGGTTTGGCCCCTTCTCTGGCTGGCAGCGGTCCTGCTCCCTCTGTCCCCCAGGGTGGGCAACGCGCTCTCTCCCTGGTACCTGGTTCCCCTCTCCAGCTCCATCTTTCCCTCGTTTTGAAAGCTTTTACAGATTGATTAGAACATCTTTGAAACCACATGCTTCTTTTCCTGGGCTCCACCCAGACCTCTGGGGGAGTGTCGTTGGCAGTGGTGACAGGTCAGGAGGGGTCTGCAGAAGTCCACGGTGCTCATGCCTCTTGGGGTCCCCCGCAGGGACGGTCTCTCTCAGAGTTGCTCCTGAGGATTGGCGAGGACCCACCTCGGGCTCCTCTGCTGTCTTCCGCACCCTCCCCAGAAAGCCCAGGAGTCTGTCATCGAGACAAGAAATCAAGGGAAAAGACCCAGCGCCGTCTTTTCCCCAAAGTCAGGAGAGAGGGCCAGTTCACGGGTGCGGGGGCACGAGCTCCCGAATGCTACCCCACCAGTCCCTCCGGGAAGTTCTCACAGGTGCAGCACGGAGCACCCGCCGGCTTCCTGTCCCTCTTCCCCCACTGTGGTGGCCTCGCTGGGGAGCCAGGCTCGGGGAGGGTGGGGGCGGGGAGCGGGTGGGGCTGCTGCTGCAGCGGCCTGTGTTCTGGGGCGGCGGCGGGGACCACCAGACCCTCAGAGCGTCGCCTGGAGGCTGGGGTCCAGGATGGTCTCTCGGTCTGGGGACTCGATGTAATTGGCAGCCTCCTGGAGCTTCAGCAGCATGGCCATCTGGAGGGGGGCAGAAAGGGGGGCTTGTGAGAGTGCGGACCCGGGGCCTGCCTGCAGAAGGGGGCATCAGCCATCTTGGTGTGGACCCGAGTCTCGGTCTGCACATGACTCGGGCCCTGAATGCAGACGTGGGTCATGGGGGCCTCTCTGAACACATGCCCTGCGGGCGTCTGGGCCGAGGGTGCCTCACTGGCACGTGGGGCAACAGGCTGAAGGAGATGCCCTGTGTGCCAGGTGCTGCCCTCAGGAGGGGGCGGAAGGCCTGGGCACAGGGCTCACGCCAGGCGGAGCGCGGGAAGTGCCGGCAGGTGCGTCAGCCCACAGCAGGACTCGGGGTTGCCGCGGCCCCCCCCATCTCCCAGGCCCCGGCGCTCGGGTCAGGTCTGTCCCCAGCAGGGTCTTCCCCTCTGTCCCCTGCGTTCCACTGCTGCTCCTCCTAGTCTGTGACCCTCCCTCAGCTAAGCCCAGTCGGCCCCCCGTTCCATCTGCCCTCCATCCTACCGACTCAATCTTCCAATTTAAACATTCTTACACGTGCTTTCAGTAAAGTAAGGTTTAAAGAAAAACGTATGACAACCATAGGGAAAGAACTTCCCACTGGGAAGGTCCAACTCGAGGGTCCCAGGATTGGTCCCTCAGGCTGTCCCCAAGGACATGCCCACTGCTGCATGGGACCGTCTCCCTGTCTCTACCAGCACGTCCCCCGTGACTGGAGAGGGGGCGTCACTCTGTGTCCACTGGCCATCTGCTCCCTCGGGCCCAAAGCCTGTGGGCAGCCCTGTCCACTCCTCCGCCTGGGGGGGTGTGGGGACGCTTACTCTCGGTTCAGGCCCCTGGCGTTGTGGCGCTGCCGATAGCTCCCCCACTCTGTCCCTCGCCTCGGCCCACTCTCGGCAGGGTCCACGAGGTGCCTGGATGGATGCTGTCCACCCCCCCGGTGCTGGCAGAGAGGACAGGCAGCCACAGGCTACGCTGCTCAGTGGGCATTCCTGCCTGGGACCCGGGCTTGAGAGAATGCCTCCCGCCGGCACACGTGCTCAGTGGCTCAGGCAGGGGGGCGGCACGAGCCCATTGTCCCCCAGGGCTGGGACAGCCAGGGCTCCTGCGGGCTCCCCCTGGGGTTGTCTGCAATGCTTGCCCACTCACCAGAGGGTCCGACTCCAGAGAGCTTGGGGTGCAGTCTTTGACCGTCCTGTCCTCGGGCGGCGAGGCGATGCTGTGAGGGCCCACGGTGGGCGGGGGCAGGTGGTACAGCTTCGACTGGTCCTGCTGGGCGGACGGCCAGGGAAGCGTGTCCCGGACCCACTCCACGGGGTCCTCCCAAGCGGCCTTCTGCCCGTGCACCTGAGGAGAAGGGGAAACGGGGTGAGGGGAGAGGGGCCCACAGACCAGAGGCTTGGCCTCGCTGTCGCCCGAGGGTGCCCGCACTTCTCAGGGGCACGTGCTGACGCTCCGGTCCTGCGGGGTTGTCTTGGCGCTCCCAGCACGGGAAGTAAAAGCGTGTGAACTGGCAGAGGCACTTGGGGGGACACTTTGGCCGAGTTAGAACGTAACATGCACAGATCTCAAGGTCCCCCAATTTCACCTCTCGAGGAGGAAATGCTCCTAACTTTAGTAATAACACCTTCAGAACTTGTTGGCGGTTTTGACACAGGTTATCTGTGTAAAAAACGCTTTTATGTAGCAGCACGATTCACAAAGCCGAGTGCTGGAAGCAGCTGGGTGACTGTCGGTGAATGAGGGGACCGATAAACTGCGGTGTGGTTAAACCGTGGAATACTACGCAGCAGAGGAGGAGGAGCTCTCACCCTCCACAGCAGCGTGGATGGAACTGGAGAGCAGTACGCCAAGTGAAATAAGCCAGCCGGTGAGGGACAAGCGACACACGATCTCACCTCTCAGTGGAAGCTAATTAACAAAACCAACTGGCCAGCAACAGACAACCAGACGTTGACACCGACAACAAACTGACAGAACCAGAGGGGAGGGGAGAGGGACACGGCCTGGGAAAGACAGGACAGGGACGTGAGTGAACGTAAATGAGGGGCCCGTGGACAGAGCCGTGGGGGAGGTGGGCGTGGGTGGGGTGAGGGAAAGCAGAGGTGGGAAAATGAAGACAACTGTATCTGAACGTCAATGGAAAAGAAGTAAAAAATAAAAATAAAAAATGCTTTTACGTTAATTTGCAGTAATGACGCAAAATTAAGTGAAACAGTGAGTTCCAGCATTCATCTGGCAGACGACATCCCTGGAGTCCCACAGCGTCGCCAGGAGGGACTTGTCACCACGACAAATCGCTGTTGTGGACAACAGGCGCCCAGTGGGGCTGGCCGAGGCGTCAGGGCTCGTGAGTGCACTGTGCCCTGAGTCACGGGCAACAACCACCAAAACAGTAAAAGAAAAAAAGGCATCTTTCTTCCGCACCGAGTTCTCCTTCTACCTCCTAGAAGCCTCTCCACACACTCTCTCATCTCCAGAACAGCCCGGCGACGGGGGCAGAGCCCAGCCGACCATCCTTTTTTTGTGAGGAGGTTAAGAAGGTTACGGAACTTAGGTGAAGCCACGGTTTTTACTAGTAAGGAGCAAAGGCGAGCGTGGGGCTTTACTGAACACTCAGCGCAATTCTTTCCTGGTTTGCCGGGACCCCCAGAGCAGCCCGAGTTTGGAGGGCGCGAAGCCCCAGGCAGCACCTGTGCGGCCACTTGCTGAGGGCGGCTTTGTCCGCCCGGTGCCCCTGCCCGCCTGTCTGGAAGGGAGCCCAGCCTGTCTCGGTGGCTTGGGTCTGACCTGGAGGAAACCCTCCCGCTTTGGGACAGGACATCCGGACCACAGGGCGGAGCAGAGCCCGCGGGCAGGGCTCTCACCTTGATCCCGTCCTTGGCCCCCTCCTGCAGGTAGGGGATGATGGAGTTGTTCCACAGGTCTATGAACCAGGTCCGGAAGTCCTCGATGCCGATGGGGCAGGACAGGAAGAAGCAAGGGCCTGCAGAGAAGCGTAAGGCCGTGAGGCGGCTGGGGACCTGGCTGCCCCAGGGACCCGCTTCCGTGCCCCTGGCACCGGGCAGAGGGCTCGGGTGCACCAAGGAAGAAGGGAGCCCAGCATGGGGCGATGCTGAGCTGTCTCCGGCACGGGGCACAGACAGCGTGGTCCTGAGCTATGCCTCCCAAGGAGGTGGGCAAGGGGTGAGGGGCAGCTTCAAAACCCCCAGCACCTTCCTTCCCATTTCCATTTTCCCTAAATTGTGGGGAAAACACACAGGAAGGGGCTTAGTGTTCGGAAGGCCTAGTGGTTCCCCCAAATCGCGGTGCTAACTGTGCTGGGAAGCTCGCTAAGTGACTCGGGGGTTCTGGGTCCGAAGCCACAGCCTGTCCCTCCTGGATGCCGCTGGCCCGGGGCAGGGCGGGCCCCGCAGGCCCTCGGGGAGTGGGGGGGCCGTACCGATGAGGAAGTCGGAGGTGCTGTGCTTCTCCAGGAAGGTGTGCAGGTGGTACCACAGCTTGGGCACCCAGTCCAGCACCCGCAACAGCTCCTCCCTGTTGGCGTTGATGTCGCTGTCCGACTCCAGCAGCTTCCGCCGCAGGTAGCGAACCAGGAAGCCGTTAGCCGGCTCCACGTTGTTGGAGAAGGTCAGCATCCTGTGGCGGGGATCGGGGCGGGGGGGGGGGGGGGTCAGCCCCTCTGGTCGGTCCGCCCCTCCTCCCACCAGCGCCCCCTTGGTTCCTTCCCAAGCCCCGGCGGGGTCTGCTGAACCTGGGGCAGCCTCCCTGGGCAGGCAGGGCTGGTTCCCGGGGCGGGGACCGTCTGCGGCCGGCTGGCTGAGGGGGTGCGGGCAGACAGCCCGACCTGGCTGCCCCTCCGCGTTCCACCGCCCTCTCCTCTCCTCTCCCCGGGCCTGCCTGCTCCCCAGACCTACTCGGCAAATACACCTATCTTCCCCTCCCAGCCCACAGCTCTCTCCGGTTCTCAGGCTTGCTGCTGCCCACCGCTCTCTGGCCAGGTCCTGGGACATAGCTGTGTCACAGACCCCCAGGCGGGGACGGAAGGGCTCACCTGAAGCTCAGATGCAAACCGTGATTGGGTGTCATCTTCACGGGCTGATTCGTGGTCCCTATGATGTAGGGGCTGTGGGAGCACAGAGTCCAAGAGCTCGCTGAGGCTCATCCAAACACAGGCCCCCGGCGGAGTGCGCACAGGTTGGGCTGCCGGGCCCCCCGGCCCCCCGCACGGCCCTGCCCTGAGCTCACCACTTGTGGTACTTGCAGGTGAGGGCCCCGTTGACCAGCTCGCTGATGGAGCCCGCCTCACTCAGGTCATCCAGCAGGATCACCAGGGGGACATCCCCAATGCCCGTGTCCCGGTCGATTTGGTTGGCCAGGTTGGAGAGGTACAGCTGCAGGTCCTGCCGCAGTAGAGGGAGGGGTCAGCCATCGGGAGCAGCGGCCCCAGAGCGGCCCCACCAGCCCTGTGTCTCCCTGGGGCCTGTGCCCCCCGCCCGGTGCACCTGCCACCTGGCTGTCGTGGCAGAGGCCACACACGGATGAACAGGGTCTCAGGTCTCTAGAGCCACCCTCTAGAGCAGTGGCCCCACACCCCCGATGTGGCGCTCACTAACTCTGATTTCCACCGGTTGGGGCCACGACGTCCCCCACCCAGGAGAACTGAGGTCTGACCCCCGAGTGCTGGGGTGTGCTCGGAGGTGTCAGGACTCGGTAGAGGACCAAGCAACAGGGAACACTCAATTTTGACAGTTTCCTTCCAGAAAGCTCCAAGCCAGCAAGTGCCGGGGGAGAGGAAGGTAGAGGGGAGGGGAAGGACGGCGGGGATGGGGCGAAATGAGGGGCTTGTGGCTCAGACGGCAGTGAAGGGAAGGAGCGTCGTAGGCAGGGGGACAAAGGTCTGGAATGAAAGGAGCAGAGAAGGGGCTGCGGCGGGGGGGGGGGCGCAGGAGGGAGACTGAGGCCCAAAGGATGGGCGGGGCCCTGGAGGCGGCCACCTTGCAGGACTGTTGGTGCATGTTGAAGGTGCTGACAATGCCCTCGGTGACCTCGCGGCCAGAGCGTTCCACCAGGTACTCGGCCAGCCGGTTGGTCAGGTAGGTCTTGCCCGTGCCGCTGGGGCCCGAGAGGACCAGGCGCCGGTGCTTGAGCAGCAGGCTGATGTAGTGCTGCATCATGGGCTTGGGGATCAGCGTCTCAAACACCAGGCTGTCCACACACTTCTCCTTCAGACCTGGAACCCGGCCCCAGGGAGCGTGAGGGCGGCCCGGCCCCCAGGACCTCCCTGCTCTGCGTGGGAGCCCACCGAACGCTCAGAGCCGGGCCCCACAGGCCGCCCCTGACCCCGAGGGCTGACCACGTGTGTTGTGGTTTTAGGGAGCGGCTCCGGGTATGCTGGCCACTCGGCAGGAACCTCCCTGCTAACAAGAATGTCTCCGAGAGCTGAGGTCAGGGCTCGGCCCCGTCTTCCCACATCCCACTGGAGTCATCCCTCGACGTCTGGTGCCCGCAGTGGATGGGATCCCAGACCCTCCTGCCCCAACACCCTCACGCACACCAAATCCCAGGACGCTCAAGTCCCGGTGTAAATGGTGCCGAATTTGCACGTGATCTACGCACAGCCTCCTGCACATGTCAAACCACCTCTGGACATTCGGAACACCCCACACAATGTAAATGCTGTGTAAACGTCACACTGTACCACTCAGGGAATAATGAGGACGAGAAAAAGTCTGCTACAGTCATAGGCCTAATTACAAAGGACACGCCAGCAACAATGTCACGTTTAAAACCGACTTTCCATCCTGGTGAGCTGGCATCCAAAGACTCGGAAACGGAACGAGGACCGGGATCTGGAAGGTGGACTGCACCACAGCGTGGCGATGTTCGTGCTGTGGCTTCTCGGGAACCTGCGCTGGGTGGGCACCCAGGGGCTGTCCGTCCCTCCCCCAGCCCCCCCCCCGGCCACAGAGCCGGTGCTGACCTTTGAGGGACACGGACACATTGGTGACGCCACGGCGGCACGGAGGCAGCTCTGAGGGCTCCGCGTCCAGCACCCGCTTCACGTGGCTGATGCTGTAGCCATGGATGGACTCTGTGCTGAGCCCCAGGGTGGAGGCCGGGTCCATCTTGGAAATGTAGTCCTGACAGGAGAGGGGTCGGGAGGACAGTGAGGGACCCCGAGGAGACCCACACATGCAGACGTGAAACCATGAGAAAGAGAAACCCGAGAGGGACAGAGGCAGGCGGAGAGGGAGGGGCACGTGGGTCTCCCACTCAGCGCGCCCCCCGAAAGACCCAAGGCCCCAGTGTCTGCGTGGCTCGGACGTGCGCGGGCAGACCAGCCCCTTTACCTTGAACACCTGGAAAACGGCTTCGTCCAGCACCTTCCAGTCGAGCTTCCCGCTGACCTTGCTGCAGCCCAGGAAGAATTCCTGCTGCTTCAAGTCCTGCAGGGCCAGGCCAGAAGCAGGTGAGCCCTGGGAAGGTGGCGCCAAGGGGGGTCCCCGAGCCCAGGCCCCCTCGGGGTGGAGCGCTCACCCCTCGGATGATGTGCTGCGGCGGCATCCTCACTACCACCCGGAGGGTGGCCTCCTCCTTGGGGCCGCTGCTGATGCCGTCCATGGGCGACAGGTCTGCAGCGGAGCGAGGGACAGTTGGTGCAGGTGCCCCCACTGCCTCCCCCTCCCTGTGGTCCTCATCCTTCTGCCTCGTTCTCAAAGCGCCCCAGAGGGGACAGCAGCCCCACACCGGACAGCGATGACGGCCGAGGGGCCAGAGCAACCCTGTGTCTTCTGGTTTGTGCAACAGCCGGTGGGACCCTGTCCCCCCATCCCGCCCCCAACAGGCTCTCCTCTCCCCCCAAAGGCACCTGTGTCTGGGAGACTCGGGCTGAAGGAGCGGGTGAGCGCCAGGCCCAGCGAGCGGCGAGGGGAGGACAGCGCCGACGACCCAGGGACCTGCCCCGGAGCGGAGCCAGACGAGGGCCCAGGGGCCACCTTCAGCCGGTCATTCTCCGCCTTGAGCAGGTCCACCTCCAGCTGCAGCCAGAAGACACAGGGTGGGGGCGGGGCCGGGCGGCGCGGCCGGGCCTCCCACTGCGGCGCGGCCGGACTGACCTGCATGTTGTGCATGGTCTCCCGCAGCTGGTCCAGCTGGTGGGCAGAGTTCAGGGCTTCCAGGCGAATGTCCGTCAGCTTCATCTCCTTCTCCCACAGCTCGGAGCGCAGCTCCGACACCTCCTTCTTCTCTGGCTCCTCCTCCTCGCCGGTGGGGAGCAGCCGCGGGTGGGGGGCCGGGGGAGCGGGGGCCCTGCAGGAAGGTAGGCGTCGGGCCGGCCGGCCACAGGCAGAAGCGCCGGCGGCCGGGAACCGAGAGCTGGGCTCGGTGCTGGGGGCCGACTCAGAGGCCTATGGGGCGGGCCTGGGTAGGCCTCGTGCACCCGGGTGGGAGGGGTTGACAGCCAGCTGTGGGTGGGGGTCACACAGGTGCCGGGCTGGGGGCGGCACAGGCGAGCACTTACTCGGGGGCATCGACGCCCAGGGAGGACTGGGAGGACTTGCCGGCGGGCGAGGCGGTCTCGGCGGACCCCCCGTGCTGCAGCTTGGGGGATGAGGGTGCCGAGGAGTCGGGGGTGGCGATCTCCTCGATGTCGGAGTAGGAGGAAGCTGACTTGGGCCCCTTCTTTATGCTGAAGGCTTTGTTGAAGGAGCTTCGAAGCTGGAAGAGAGTGGAACCAGGGAGGGCGGCGTCAGGACCCCCGTGGAGACGGGAGGGGTGGTCTGGGGCCTCGGAGACAGCCGGTGCACAGGCACGGGGCCTCTGCCTGCTGGGGCGCAGCCTCCCTCTCCAGGGCTTCCAGGAATAGAAGCAGAGCGGCCTGGGGTTTGCCGCTGCCGCAGGCTGTGGGATGGTCTGGGGCTGCTCTCCCCCTCCGGGGAAGCTGAGAGGGACAGAGAAGCCCCAGAGGTCACAGGGCATGCCTCACGGCCAGCGACGGCTCAGCTGGGAGGCCTGAGAGGGCAGCTCTGACTGGGCATGTCAGACAGACGACTCCGCACCTGCTAGCCAGAGCCACCGGGTGGCTCGGCAGAGACCGCAGAGCACATCGACATCAGGGCTCCCATGAGGCCTCTGAACGCCCCACAGCCCAGGAGGGCGTGCGCCCCAGGCACTGGTGCATTCCAGCACATCCACTGAGGGGCCGAGATAGAGGGATGTGTCCCCACAGCCCTAGGGACGCCGTCACGTGACTGCAGCATGTCTGTCCCGGGCGGGCAGAGCTTGAGGGGAGGGGTGGGAACCAGAGCTGCAGACAGGCCTTGCCCCATGCCCGGCACATGCACCCACACAGCATGCCACACACCACAGAGGGACACGGATGGGGGGGCGGTGGGACCATGAGGGGAGGCCACAGCGGACATGAGCAAACCAGACCTTGGGAACAGCGAGAAGGGAGAGGGGACCCTTCTGAGTGTGTCCCGAGGGCTGTTTGGTGGTGGCTGGGGCTGGTGGGGGCGGGTGTCAGGGTCCCTGGTAGGCCAGATGAGGATGCCCCACGTGGCCGCAGTGGGTGAGGAGCGAGGGGCAAATGCGTGGGCAGCGGAGGAAGTGGGTGGGACCCGACCTCCAAGAGCATGCCTGGTCCAGAGGGGCTGCAAAGCAGGGGTCTCAGCCGCGATGCCCAACTGAGGCTGGAAGGCCAGAGAGCGAGCTTGCTGGGTGCAGCCCGGCTGAGGGGCACCGGGACTGGGACTCAGGCTCCTGCACTCTGATGCAAGGACGTCCTCTCTGCACGCTGCCTCCTGGACGGCCGTGTGCGTGTGTGAGCCCACATGTGTGTATGTGTGCCAGTGTGTGTATGCACGCAGAGACATCCTCCCAGGTCTCAGGGACCCTCCACGGGGAGTGCGCCCCGGTGTGGTTCTGCTGGGACACGTCAGGGGCCCTGTGGCATCATGTGGAGTCGGGGAACACTGGGTCCAGCCCAGCGAGCCAGCGCTCCCTTGGGGCCCCTGGGATGTCTCCCTGTGTAGACGTGTGCTGTGGACACTCTGGCCTCAGCCTGCCGATGGCACCACTGTTTCAGGAGTGTCCCGATGGCTGGGGGGGCACTTGGAGGAACGCTGACTGGGGGACCGAGTCTAAATGATCTCCGTGCCCTGCCTCTGGCCAGTGCCCAGCTGGGTGACTTGCCCCCACCCTGCCCACGGCTCCGTGATTGGCAGCGTCCACTCAAAGGCGTCTCTTCCCACACAACCCCCTGGGCCATCCAGCTTCTACCCCTCTGGGGCATCCCTCCCTCCCGTGACCAGTCCTTCCATACTCCCAGACCGAGTTAGCATGTCCACGGGGGCTGTTTTCAAGGGTCTGGGCTCTTCTTTTGACTCCTCGGCAAATCTGCAGGCTCCCAAGTGCCTGACCAGACAGTCCACTTCCACACCCCCCACCACACCCAGCCCAAGGTTGGGGGGTGGGAGTGAGCATGGCCCTCAGACGCCTGTCTCCTAACAAAAGTTCTGGGTTCGCTGGCTGCCTGCCAGGGGCCGTGCCCTGCACTGGAGACTCCACAGGTGCTGAGGAGGCTGCAGGTTCCAGGGAGACTCGAGGGGCCCCAGACAGGGTCCTAGTCCTCAGCTAACTCAGGGTCGTCTGCACCCAGAACCCAACTGGCCCCCGAATGCGGGGTGGAGAGAAGGTTCCTCTCTCCCATGGTGGGGCTCCTAGCGAAAGCAAGCAGCTCACTTTCAGGGCAGGAGTCGCCTGACCGACCGGGGACAGGAGCGAGCAGAGCAGGGCGGTGGCCCCCACTGGCTCCTGCGTGGGTGGGGGGAGCCGTGGGGGCCATGCAGTGGGGTGAGCCAAGAGCTCGGGGTCAGGTCAGTGTTGTGAGCAGCTGGTCTGCCTTTGGGGGAGAGCTGCTGTGGAAATGGGGGGCATGGCGAGGGGAAGAGAAGACAGAGGGGGGGAACCACATCTCTTACCTCATAGACCTGGAAAAAAATGGGGATTTGAAGTCAGCATTTTGAAGGGGGGGAAAAAAAAAGAAGCGACACTTAATCACGCGTCTGGCACAGCGGGCACCTGCCTGCCTGCCTGCCTGCCTGCGCCGCCCAGGGTCTGCAGGCCGGTGCTCCCCCGGGGCAGAGGGCGAGAAGCCTGGGCTCGGGCCCTCCCTCCACCCAACTTCGGAGACCTGGATGCCCAGCCAGGGGCAGGGCTGCCTGGGAGCCGTCAAACCCAGCTGCACGCACGCCTCCCCAGAAGCGGAAGAGGTGGCCCCTGGCGCACCAGGGCGGGCAGCTTTGTTTGAGACTCAGCGTGGAGAGGGGGCTGCAGGGGGTGGGGCTGGGGACCACAGCACACCCCCAGCTGCTGACCGGACCTGTGCAGAGAGCCCGGGAGCGCAGGCAGGGGCGGCTGGGGACGCAGACGCCGGACAAGCACGGAGGGACGCGGGCAGGCACGCTAGCAGACCTCGCTCTGAGCAGACACGGACTGGGGCTTGGTGACGAAGGGGCTACGTCGAGGTCCCTGCTGGCAGGACCCGCTGCCTGTGCTGACTGTGGGGGGGGGTCGCTGGGCTGCACACGCATGACCCTCCCCAGGGCCCGCCACCCACCCAGCTCTTCTTCTTCTTCTTCTTGGCGTCCGCATCCTTGCCGCTGCCGATGCTGGAGTGGCTGGTGATGCTGTTCAGGCTGGAGATGCTGTCGGAGGAATTCTGCCTCTTGATCCGGAGCTCTGGGGGCGGGGGAGGGACAGAGGGACGGGGTTAAAGGTGGGAGGTGAAGGCAGGGTTGGTGGCGGAAGGCGGGGAAGCAGCCAACCGACTCCTCCTCGGGGTCCCATCACTCACATGGGGCTCATTCTTTCAACAAGCATGTTATTACGTGTAGATCATGCCTCCGTATAAAAAACACGCTAAAGGTAGAACATGAGTAGGAGGCCCTAGTACACAAGAAGGAGCCACCCAGACTAACGAAGTGGGCTGGGCTGTCTCCGGAAGTGGGGGTTCCGCTCCCCCACACCCCTGCCAGCACGGTCGGTGGTGGCCACCCCGGTGGCAGCGAGCGGCCCCTCCCTGTGGCTCCGATTCAAATGTCCCGGGGACTGAGGACGCTGCATGTCCCTTCCCGCACTCATCGGCCCCTCGCACACCGTCAGAGGAACGCCCACTTGAGCCCCTGGCCCGTGTTTGCAGTGCAGGTCACTGCACTTTCGGTTGTTGAAGTTTCCGTTCACTCTGGGTGCCAGACCCTCCTCAGACACAGGACGGGCAGATGGCCTCTCCCACCCCGTGGGCCGTCTGCTCGCTCTCTGGGCACTGTCCTTGGAAGGGTGGGAGAGAGACTTGCAGAGTTGGACCAGACGGGGTGATGGGCAGGCAGCGAGGGGAAGGACACGGGGCAGGAAGGAGACCCCGCCGGGACAGAAGCCGGGAGCACGGGGGTGGGGTCTGTGTGTGCACAGGGGTGGGGTCTGCGTGTGTGCGGTGTTTTTGAGCACCGAGGATGTGACTGGCCGTGCGGTGAACGTTAACCTGCACTCTCTGGTTTCAACGCAGCAAACTTAGGGGTCA